>JAXDDX010000425.1:0-10000 GCA_034670405.1 Hoplostethus atlanticus | reverse complement strand
AGCATTGTATTTAGGGCCAAAGATAAACGTGACGTCATCCAGGGTTTCCCCAAAACCACTAAACCATCTCTTCAACACCTCAAACAGACCAGTGAGCCTTGGACACCTCAACCACAGATGCTCTAATGTCTCTTCAGCCTGACAGAAAGGACAGCTACTCTCTACTGTAGGATCGATGTGAGCCACATGTCTGTTTGTAGCCACGGCCCCATGGACAATCCTCCACTGGAGATCCGCAGTGCGTTTCTCTATAGGAGGCTTGTACAGGGATCTCCAGCTACCCCCTGGGGAAGAACCTGGTGCAAACACACCCGACCACCTCGACTCCTGCAGCCCGGCCAAAGATGGTCTATGAATGACCTTCACACTAGTGATGTACAAGTCTTTTTTTGATGTTCCCGAGAAGTCCTCTAGTTGTGGTGTCTTGAATGAGAGCAGTGACCCCACCTCATCTTGCTGCTCCTCCACTGCAGCAGAGATGGACAGAGAAGGGAAGACCAGCTGACCATCCAGGACAGCCCTCCCTCCCATTGCCCTCCTGAAGGAGCCGGGAAGTGAAGACACCACCTCGCCTATCAGTTTCTGCAGAAATCGAGTTGATTTAATCCCAGTGTCTTCACTCAGTCTTATAGCAGTTTTCCAAGCATTACCTGACCTCAGGTTGGCCAGCTTGGTAAATCCAGTTCTAATAAATGTTCTCTGTACAGACACAGAATTCAGTATCCTCGCTGGTATGAGGGGATTATGGAACAATGGTTCCTCCTCCACCTGGCCATAGAAGCGAGCAGTATCCCTTTCAATCCTCAGGACTGTAGTCCACGCCCGTAGAACTGACTGGTAGAAAGGAGTGGTTCTGGACAGGTCAACCCCTTCCAACTTCAACAGAAAGAGATGTTTGTCATAACCTAGGTTCTTTACTCTGTGTAAGAGCAAACTTGCTGCACCTGTCCAGACTAGCCCCTCTTTGTAGAGAAGCCGTTGTGCTGTCTGTAGGCGGAAAGCGGTAATACGACTGCGAAGGTCAATCAGGCCATGTCCACCTTCAGCTACTGGCAGAGACAGAACTGCCGGCCTGGTCCAGTGCTGTCCGCTCCAGAAGAAGGTCACCAACCTCTTCTGGATTTCTTTGACCACTGTATCCGGTGGTTCCAACACGGTAAACCGATGCCACAGCATGGAGGCAATCAGGTTATTTGCAACCAGGACTCTCCCCCTATAGGATAACTGGGGCAGGACCCAGGTCCATCGAGACAATCTCGCATTCACCTTCTCCACTATTCCCTCCCAGTTTTTCTTTTCATGCTCCTCATTGCCTAAAAAAATGCCTAAACACTTCATACCGATGAAGGTGGGTCTTTCCCCTGCCATTGCCCTACAGAGTATCCCTCACATTTTGCCCAGTTGACTTTGGCAGATGATGCCCTCTCATACAATGTCAGGTTCTGAATGAGAACCTGAACATCCTCCTGCCTTCTAATGAACACTGTTACATCATCTGCATATGCAGACAAAGCTACAGTGCTCCCCTCCTGACCACCATTTAGAGACAACCCCTGTAGGTTCTGTCTAAGTTTGCTTAATAGAGGTTCTATAGCCAGAGAGTAGAGCTGTCCTGATAGCGGGCAACCTTGTCTTATGCCCCTATATACTTTAACTGGCCGACTGAGTCCACCACCCACCTTTAACATGACAGAAGCCCCTGAGTACAACAACCGGATCCAAGAAATAAAAGCTTTGCCTACACCAAAGGTCTCAAGTGTTTTGAACAGATATTTGTGATCTACTCTATCAAACGCTTTTTCTTGGTCAATCGATAACAACCCTAAATCTTGCATTTCAAAATTTGATAGATCAATGATATCCCGTATTAAAAACAGGTTATCCATTATTGTCCGCTCAGGTACACAATATGTTTGATTGACATGTACAATGGTGTCCATATAATGTTTCAGTCTATTTGAAAGACACTTAGATAGTATCTTGTAGTCTGTACAGAGCAAAGAAACTGGTCTCCAGTTCTTTAGTAGACCAAGGTCTCCTTTTTTTGGAAGCAATGACAAAACCACTCTTGTGCAACTTAGAGGTAAAGTCCCAGATTTAAAACACTCCTTGAACACATCGTACAGGTCCGATCCAAGCAGTCCCCAGAAACGCTTATAAAATTCTGCAGGAAGTCCATCGATTCCAGGTGAGCGACCGTAAGACAACTGCCGAGTTGCTGCGGACAGTTCATCAAAAGTGATGTTGCCGTCAAGAGATGTGGCCTGTTCTGGGCTCAGCTTAGGCAGCCCTTCATGTATCTCCTTCTGGCTAGAAGAGTCACAGTCCACTGCATTAAAAAGGTCCATGTAAAAATCCATGGCTAGCTTCCTCATCTCAGCTGGGTCAGATGTTATATCCCCATTGGGAAGCTGTAGGTGGAGCATTTGATTCTGTTCTTTAGTCTTTTGTTCCAATCTAAAGAAGAAGGAACTAGGAGCGTCCATATCCCTCAGAGTGGTGATTCTGGCTCTGATTAAAGCCCCCTTGGCTTTCTCTTGGAGAAAAGAACCTAAAGCCCTCTTCTTCTTCTCCAGGTTCCTGTCTATCCCATGATCATTCATATGTATTGCGTTATGTTCAAGTAACCTGATTTCTTCTTCTAACCTTTCTATAGTGTTTTTTTCTGTATCTGTTGAATGTGCCCTATACTGCTGACAAAAAATGTGTATTTGTGTTTTACCCACCTCCCACCACAGAGCTAGACTCTCAAAACTGATTTTTCTTAATCTCCATCTATCCCAAAAGACAGAAAAGAAATCACAGAAAGCCTTGTCTTGCAGTAGTCTGGTGTTAAAATGCCAATGGCAGCTTCGTCTTTTATGCATCGACAAGGCCAGGTTTACTGTAGCCATGTGGTGATCAGAGAAGCCAACAGGTGATATTTCGGCTTTCATCACCTTATTGCTGTGGTTTCTATTTACATATATTCTGTCCAATCTCGCTGCGCTGATACTATTCTCCGCTACCTTCACCCATGTATACTGTCGAACTGCGGGGTTCCTCTCTCTCCATACATCCACCAGTCTGTGTTCTCTTATTAAACTTGACAAGGATGAGGCTGACTGAGGGTGGGGCTCTTCTCCATTTCTATCAACCCTGAAGTCTGTGGTGCAGTTCCAGTCTCCTCCTAACACTAGCAGGGAGTTGCTATCATGTTGCTTTATAAAATCGTTTAGTTTTTTAATAAGTCTAACACGGTCTGTGCCATGATTGTGTGCATATATATATAAAAATAAAAACTGTGTCTTCAATGGTTGCCTGCCCTGCCTGCTCTACCTCACATGAAGATAAAACAGTGATCTTTAGTCTCTGAGAAAACAGTATTCCTACTCCTGCGCTGATATTAGACCCATGACTAAAGAAATACTGTCCCTTCCAGCCCATTCCCCAGTCTACCTCATTGGCCCTATCACTGTGTGTTTCCTGCAGAAAAACTACGTCAACACTCTTGTTTGTAATTACTTCCCTAAGCTGAGCCCTCTTGTTCCTATCCCTGCCTCCATTGATGTTAAGGGTTCCTATTTTTAAACTATCCATTAAGAGATAGAAAAGGAGAGAGACAAGACAGACAGTGGAAGGAGACCAGTGAGAAGAAGACACCCGTTGTGTTTCACCCATTTTTATTTCTTTACACGGAGAGGAGCTTTCCCTTTTCTAAGCTTGGTCAGTATTTTCTTTAATCTATACCTCTTCTGTTTGCTCAGTTGTTCAAAACTTGCTTCCTTTCTGATTTTAGTAACCGATTTAATAAACTGCTGCACATCCGGAAAAAAATCAGTCACTTCCACAGTGTGTCTGCCAAAAGTTTGGTCCAAGAAATCATTCACTTCTTTTACGGAGTACAGCTGCTGATCCTCTTGTGACAAAATATCAGAAAAATCAGAGAAAGCATCATCATCTTGCATTTCTTCATCTGAGTTATCAACATGTTCAGCAACTACATCAAAACTCTCATCAACTACATCAAAACCTCTTTCCACTTCCTCTCTAGCCTCCTCACTTTCCACAACTGGCTGACTATCTGTCTCCTGATTGGCTGGTGACGGAGAAGCCACGTCTCCCATACTGTCCTGTAGAGCTCTACTGGGCCCTGATTCCTCCTCTTTATCTGCCCCATGGACCACCGAGGGTGTATCAGAGCCTGCAACCTGAGCCGGTCCCGACTGCCCCCCCGCTCCCTCGGAGCTGGACGGCCTGGTTTCCGCGGCTCCAGGGTCTGGAGGCGGGGTGCTGACTGCAGCAGGCCCCGCTGTCTGCTGCCTGTGAGGGCAGAACGAGCGCTTGTGTCCGACGTCTCCACACTCGAAACATTTCAGACTACCAGAACTAGCGAAGACCATGTAGTGGCCGTTATCATATTTCACCCTGAAAGAGACTGAGTGGGAGAGTCCAGGAACATGAACACCTGTCTGCGGAGAGACTGGACGTGTTTCAGTTTGGGGTCCTTGCAAGCGCGGATTTGCGGGGTGGCAAGGGGTGGCCGTGGCCACCCGTGGACTGAAGCCTGGCCACCCTATTGGCCACCCCAGTCGTAATTGCCTTTTGGGGGCATTTTTCTTGGGCAGAATAATGTTTCTTTTAGAGGCGGAACCATTTCTGTACAGCCGCAACACACCTGGGATGCATCTTAGTGCGCGAGTGTCTCTGGAGACTTGACTTTACAACTGGCAAGTCCAGTAAACCACCCAATGATCAGTGTTGGGCAGTAGCGTCGCTACGGCGTTACTAGTTTAACTACATTTCTCAGTAGCGTCGCTGTTTTCTGAATCAAATAACTTTTCAGTATCGAAGCTCTTTTATTGATCAAGTAGTGCGGTAGCGTCCACACAAGCTACATTTCCCCAAGCATTCCTGAAGCTGAAGCGCAGCGGAGCTTTCTGCTGGTCTGAAATAAAACTGCTAAGGATCAGTAAGTGACGTCACCGCCATACACGGACCTGTATGTGTAGCCGACAGAAGCACTTCCGTATGACGGTGACATCACGTACCAATCCTTGGACTGATGCCTGCGACTTGTCTGCTGCAGGCGAATACAGACCCGCGAGCTTGAGTTTACTTGATGGAAAGATGGCAGAGGGTGAGGACGGAGAGGAATTGATCCCGAGGGAGTCGCCGTGGCCGTACCTCGAGCTAATACATGAGTTTAAGTGAAACAACAGAGAAAAATGATGCGTTCAGGTGCTTACTGTGCAACCCCAAGGAGAAGCTGCTCTCAACTTCCAAGACCTCAAACACTAATTTAATAAACAATTGAACTGAACATTGTTTGCCTGCCTATCTGTTTGACTGATCAGCAGTGACTTGGAATGAAGTTGGTTCAATGTAAAAATAAATCTTGTAGCTTAGCTCACTACACTTTCCAAGTAGCTTGCCCAACACTGCAAATGATTACATGTAAGCTAATAATATCAGAAGGAAGATTGCTTTTCGACTGTATCTATTTAGCAAAGTTTAAGTGTGGAGTCTAGACGAGCACAGTCCCTGGCCTTAGATGGTTTTGTGAATCGCTTTGCTACAAACCACAATAATAACAACAATAATAATCGCAGAATACAGCTGTTGTAAGCTGAATGCGTGACACAGTCATGTCATGTATATGTTGCAGACGGGGAATATTATTGCCTTTGAGCATTAGTTTGAGACAGGTGGATCAAAAAGAAAATACATTATTGCCTTTGTAATAAGTATAATGTTGGCATTATAGAGTTTTTGCAATTATATAATTTGTGTTTTGACAATGAATAATAAGTTTAAGAATAAGAATAATTATAATAAGAATTATAATAAGAATAAGAAGTTTACTTTTTTAGTGCTAGCTCAGAGGGCCAGTTTGTGAAACAGACCTCAAATGTAAAAGATGATGAACATCTGCTCTCAGAACAGTAGTAATACTCTGTAGCTTGGGACACTTGTACTTTGTCCCTATAGTGTAAGCTTCTTTGTTACTTTACCTGCAGGAATAAGAAAACAATGTTGGATACACTGAATATTATTTGATCTATTCCACCACTGCCTGAATTCCAAATAATGTAGAGTTATGTGTTGTAGGTGCCTTCTAGTTAGACGCATTTTTATGTTCATATAATAGTGATTTCTGTGCCACCCCAAAATGACCACTGGTCCCATCCTGGCCACCCCATTGAAAATTGCCTGGCTCCGCCACTGGGTCCTTGCATCCAAGGCCCACGGTCTTGAAAGCGCTGGCAAACTTCCCAAACCGCTGCAGCTCTCGCTCCAGGGCCTCGTTAGGGATGAACGGCGGCACACCGGATACCGTAACCCGGGTCGAAGGGACCGCCAGCGGCGCTACAGTCACATAAACATCGCTGAATCAATAGATTAACATAACGCTCTTCCTGGAGAAAAACAACCACAGCTTTATTGATGCGCGAGCCGTAAGAGATGTTCTCATGACCGACCTGCTGACCGACAGCCAGCAGAACTTCCTCCACAGTGAACTTGGGCTCCGACACTATCCTCACCCCGTGGCGGATAGACAGGGACGGCGTTCCCCCGCTAGGGAGAGACGCCATCCTCACTACACTAACAACAATTAACAGATCAATACAATTATCACTTACTCACCTAGTTTAAAGAATTAAACTCCTCTTACCTTATTGTGCGGGGAAAAACAACCAAGACACAGCAAGAATTGTAAAGTTTCCAACAGGATTCACTCAGCAGCACCACGCTCACACACCTGACTCCCAGCATGCAGTGCAGAGAGAGAGAGAGGAAGGGGAGAGGCGGGGGGGGGGGGGGGAGAGAGAGAGAGAGGGGGAGAGAGAGAGAGAGAAAGAGAGAGAGAGAGAGAGGGAGAGAGAGACAGAGAGAGAGGGAGGGAGAGAGAGAGAGAGAGAGAGACAGAGAGAAAGGGAGAGAGAGACAGAGAGAGAGAGAGACAGAGAGAGAGGGAGAGAGAGACAGACAGAGAGAGAGAGACAGAGAGAGAGAAAGACATTTTATTATTATTACATTTTACAGTTAGTTACATGGTTTTGTTTCTAAAGGGTTAAAGTGAAAGTCATATAAGTAGGTTTAGTACTACTACTACTAGTACTACTACTACTACTACTACTACTACTCCTAGCCAACCTAACGCTGTCTGACCAAATCATATTAAAGCTTAACAAGTCCAGATTCTGTTCAGTCCCACGGTGCGTTTGTGGTGATGACGTATATTTCCTTCTGATTGAGGAAGAACTAAGGTGTGAAGATTCGTAGATCAAGTTAAATGTTCATAAAGGAGCATTAAAGAAAAGAAAGTGCTCTATACTGTGATGGAGTTTGGTAGTATAACAGGTATAGAGGAGTGAACAGGCCCTGACAGATCAGAATGTCTCTTGATGCCCATGGTGCTGTGGGAAGATATGATGATGTTTCAGTGGCTGTGAAATGTTGGTTCCTCATCGCAGCTTTAATTTGTGCTGAGAGATGTACAGGAAGTATTTTGGCCGGGTGGTTTTGTGTTGTCATGGTGACCAGATCAGCTTCTGAACCACAACGGGCTGATAGAAACAGCCAGTTGACAGCCATGTAAGGAAGGAGACGAGAGGCTATCAGCCACACAGAACAGACTTCATGTCCTTGGTTGGACTCTCACCCTGCTTTCAGACAGAAAGTGATCCAAAGATGGAAAGTCAATGGAAAGAGGAGAATGGATCAAGATGGACGCAGCATCGCTCAAGGCAGCGTGAACTGAGACAGAGAGGCGTTCGCTTGAGTTGAAATGTTTTGACTTGAACCAGAAATGTGCTGGACACACTGAAGTGAAAACCAATCAGCTTCAAGCAGGACTCGATCCAAGCATTTGTAAATTACTTTACAACATGGATGATGATCTCATTGTAGCGCCACCTAGTATTTACAGCAGGGATGTCCATTTACCACTGCAAACCTCAAAACTAAACAGCGTAACACCTCCTCCTACTTGTTGGCTCCATATAGGAAACCATCTTTTTTCACATCTTTGTGTTGGATTCTGGTGAGGGCGGTCTTGTAGCTGTACAGCTCACAGGCCTGTGTGGTCAATATATAAAACAACCTGCTTGTTCCCATTTTTTTTGGAGAAGGACTCGTTGTACATCTGTACATCTCTCAGCACAAATTAAAGATGCGATGAGGAACCAACATTTCACAGCCACTGAAACATCATCATATCTGTCTTCTTCCCACAGCACCATGGACATCAAGAGACATTCTGATCTGTCAGGGCCTGTTCACTCCTCTATACCTGTTATACTACCAAACTCCATCACAGTATAGAGCACTTTCTTTTCTTTAATGCTCCTTTATGAACATTTAACTTGATCTACGAATCTTCACACCTTAGTTCTTCCTCAATCAGAAGGAAATATACGTCATCACCACAAACGCACCGTGGGACTGAACAGAATCTGGACTTGTTAAGCTTTAATATGATTTGGTCAGACAGCGTTAGGTTGGCTAGGAGTAGTAGTAGTAGTAGTAGTAGTAGTGGTAATAGTAGTAGTAGTAGTAGTAGTAGTAGTAGTAGTAGTCGTAGTAGTCGTAGTAGTAGTAGTAGTACTAAACCTACTTATATGACTTTCACTTTAACCCTTTAGAAACAAAACCATGTAACTAACTGTAAAATGTAATAATAATAAAATGTGTCAGTCTTGTTTAATCACATCAAAGTAATAATCTGCAAGATTTTCATCCAAATAAATCTCTCTCTCTCTCTCTCTCTCTGTCTCTCTCTCTCTGTCTCTCTCTCTCTCTCTCTCTCTCTCTCTCTCTCTCTCTCTCGCTGTCTCTCTCTGTCTCTGTCTCTCTCTCTCTCTCCCGCTGTCTCTCTGTCTCTCTCTCTGTAGGACTGTGTGTGTGTGTGTGTGTGTGTGTGTGTGTGTGTACATGTCTATCAGTGTCATAGGGTCATAATTCACCTCTCTATCTTTGCTGGATTAACCAGTAAAAAGCAAACATAGAAACTAGAAGAATCCCTTCTTCCTCTCTTCATCTCTTCCCAGCTCTTCTCTATTTTACATGATCTTTCCAGGGTCACAGAATTGTGTCAAGGCTCTGTGACCTCTGACCCTTGACCTCCTTACTATTGGTTGAAGCTTATTCTACTGTTGCACTGATAAGTCACTCTGGATGAGAGAGTCAGCTAAATGTGAACCCTCATATATATTTATATATTTATAGCTTATTGCACTTTTACTTGAGCACTGGTTCTGCTTGATGCTTGTTTAGGGAGGAGATGCACTCATGGTTTCTAGTGACTAGTAGTTCTCTTGACTACGTTGAATGCACATAATGTAATGTTGTGTAATATAATATAATATAATATAATATAATGTAATATAATATAATATAATATAATATAATATAATATAATGTAATATAATATAATGTAATGTAATGTAATGTAATATAATGTAATGTAATATAATATTGTCTCTCTCAGCTACAATAAATTTAGATAGAAAACTGAAACGCTGTGCTGACGTAAATTCAACCAGACAGAAGAGAAAAAACATTGAAGCTGAAATGAGGAAGTGACATCACAGGAAGTATATCTTTCTCTTCAAGAAGCATTTCAGAGACACTTTGACAGGAGAGAGAGAGAGAGACAGAGAGAGAGATAGATAGATAGATAGATAGATAGATGAAATGAATGGAATCAAATTATTTCTGATTCTACTGTTTCCTTTTCCAGGTAAGGCTCCATTTATATGGATATTAAATAATAGATACGTTACAAAACTTTACTAATATTACTTTATTATTGAATCTTCATTTAACCAAGAAGGTCAATTATGACAGTTTTAGTATTTCCTGTTGAAAACCAAGACGGTCACATTTTCAAACTTGTGTTGTATCCAAAAGGATCTCCACACCACTGCGTACCAGCATGTTTCTGTTTCTATTCATTCTCACAATATTTCTCATCATTTCTCCACAGTATAACGACAATCCCCAAGCAAAAGTTTCT
>JAXDDX010000424.1:0-72325 GCA_034670405.1 Hoplostethus atlanticus | reverse complement strand
TTCCCCCGGGGGTTGAAAGGGGTAAAAGGACCCCTTTTTAAAATGCGGTGGGCTAAGGCCCATTTTTAACCCCTTTTGCTTTGCTCTTTTTCCTTTTCCTTTTTTTTTTTAATTCCCTGTCTAAACCCTTGTGATCTATCCCTTTTTTCTACCCCTTTTTTAGAAAATCTTTTTAAAATCATTGTTTCACTTCAGATTGCGCCGGGCTCCTTTTGAGTCCAACATACTGTAGAGAGGCTGTGGAGTGATGAAAAAGTTTCTCTGAAGGAAAAAAAATTACCCTTTGTTAATGTTTTTCTTGGGTAAAATGTAAAATTTTGTAAGGGGACTATAAAAATTATATTTTGGTTAAAACACAAAAAGCTGAAGGAAAACCAAAAACATTATGAATTAAACATTCTCTGTTATTTTTTGGTACCATAAACATATTTTATAAATTTTTAACTGCCTGTGTAAAAACTAAAAGGGGGACCCTTTTTTTGTAAAACCCATGTCGTTTTAAAAACTTTTTATTTCTTTTGAAAAGTTTACGGGGTACACGTAATTTCGTTCGGGTCAAGAGGATTCATTTAAACTGTTTACTAGGTCCCATAGTGAAATTTTTTTGGGGTTGATTTTAAAGTACAGTAGGAATTTTAAAAAAAAGATAGCATAAAAGTTAAATTATGTTTTAAATTATAATGAATTACACACACACAAAAGGACATGGGTTACTTTGTTACTAAAAGGCTGAATTTTTTTTTAAAAAATGCCCAGAAATTTTTAAAATTTGGGGAAAATTTTTTATTTTGTGAATATCCATACAAATATAATATTTACTAAAATGTATTAAAATTTCAAATCACTTTTAAACTTGTATACCCCCTAATCAGTTTACAGTCTTAAGGGCTTCACAGTCCCCAAACATGGGGGAAAAAAAATTTAAAGGGGTTTTTACACGACATCCCCCAGCCTTGGGACCCTCAAAAGAGGCAAGGGAAAAAACCCCCAAAAAACCCTTTTATGGGAAAATTGGGAAAAGCCTTGAGGGGGGGGCTACTCAGAGGGGGATCCCCTACCAGGACTTTTTTGGGCGGGGCAATAGATGCCGAGTTTGGGCAAGCAGCATATAACAATATATAAAAGTTTAAATTTTGGTGGGACTTTTCCAAAATCTGAGGGGGGCGGCATCACAGAAAAGGGGCAACTCATTTTCAGCGTCATCATGGGAAACTGGGGGCCCACGCAGGCGCCAACACTCCCGATAAGAGAACGCAACGCCTGCCCCAGTGGGCATCGTCCTGGGGGGGGGGGGCCCAAACCGAACCCCAAACTCTCCCGGGGCTGCAGGGGAAAAACAGATAGGAGACTCACCCACACACACCCTGACAGCCTGGAACAGATGGGGAGACTAACCCACACACCCCCAAATACACACACTTCACTCCCCACAGAAAAACATGACCAGCTTTAGGGGGACAGGAGCAGGTAGACCAGGAAAAATAGGCATGTAGGCAGGTTTGTTTAGTATTTTTTCGGACCCGGAGCTGGGATAAGTAACTGGGTCTAGCCTTACTCTGAGAAGAAAATGAGCCACCCCCTAAAGGACTGGTAAAAGACAGAGAGAAAAAGGGGTTTTTTTGCCTTCCTTAAAGACTTCGTTAGGGGCCCCTCCCTCTCTGATTGAGGCGGGCAGACTTTTTCCATAGATAGGGAGCCCGGTAAAGAAAAGGCTCGGTTCCCTGCAGTTTTTTTTTTTGACTGCGGGGAATGGGGACAGGTACCCAAAGCGTCCTGATTTTTGGGAGGGTGCGTGGGGGGTTATATTTTTAAATTTAAAAAATCGGAAAAATAGGAGGGGGGTCCCAAATCCCATGTAATGATTAAGAAAAAGGGCACCTTAAAGTCAAAACCGGGCCCTTTGGAATTGGTAGCCAGTGAAAACGAGGATAAAATTTTGGGGAGTTATATGGTAAAATTTCCCTTTTTTGGGGTAAAGGATTCTGGCAGCAGCATTTTTGGCCCCCATTTTGTATTTTTTTGTTGCCCAGTAGGTAACCCCGAAAAAAAAAGGGAACTTGCAGTAATCGATTCTGGATGAACAAAGGCTTTGTACTAAAATTTCTGCTTTTCTGCCTCTGTTAGCTTTTGGGTAAAATTTTTTGGGCAATATTGCAAAGATAAATAAAATGCTGTTTTAGTGATCCCCTTTAAGGGTGCAACCCCAAAAATGAGGGGAAAGGGTAAAATTTTTAAACCCCAAATTTTTTTACGTATGGGCCCTGGGAGATTACACAAACTATCAAAGTTGAGATTTAGTATTCTCAAAATAAGGTCTATGTCTAGCTGGCCCGAAAATCAGATCCCCATTTTTTGCTGCCATTAAGAAGTAGTTAGTTTTGGGGGACACCCAAATATTTGCCTCTGATAGGCGGCCTCTATTTTTTGGGGAATTGGGTGTCATGGGTTTTGGTTTTTGACGGGTATGTAAATTTTGGGGTGTCATCAGCGAAACCCAATGGAATTTTAATCCCAAAATTTGCGAATGATCCCTCCAACCCCCAAGGGGGTTTAAGCAAATAAAAATAGAAAAAAAACAGGGGTTTCCTGGGGACCAGGCCTTGGGGGACCCCAAAAGGGTCCTTTATTGCAACACTCTGAGGTCATGTTGTTTTTTAAAAGCCCGCGATTTTGATCAAAACCCCCCCAAAAGGTAGAAAAGGGACCAAAACCCCAAAAAAGGGGCCCGGGGACCCCCGGATCCCAATTTAATGTTCAAGAGGGTTTTAAAGGGGTTTTTATCGCATGATCAATTGTTTTCGAAGGCTGCACTCAGGTAAAGTAGCAATAGTGCTGAGGTTGAGTTGGAGTAAATAGCTAAAAAAAAGGTATTTACCACTCTCGTGAGTGCAGTTTGGGTTTCGGGGGATGTGGGAAAGGATTTTAAAGCCAGATTGGAAGGGATCAAGTAGGTTTTTTTTTTGGACAAAAAATCTGTAATTTGTGGTTCCCTGTTCGTTCAAAGTAATTTGGGAGGGAACGGCAAAATTCGAGATTGGTCTATAGTTCTGGAGTATTGGGGGGAAAAGGTTTGGGTTTTTTTCAGTAGTGGCTTGTCACGGCCGTTTTAAAGGCAGAAAGGGGACGGGGCCCGCGGGGGAGCAAACCCATTGATCAAAAAAGAGAATGGAGGGGGCCCCAGGATAGGGAAAAAATTCTTTAAGTAGTTTAAACAGGCAGAGGGTCTTGCATGCAGGGTTTGTGGGTTTTGGAAAAACAGGTTAGCTTGGGGGAGAGAGTCTAAAGGAAACTTTAACCCCAAACTGTGAGGAAAAAAAGACATTCAGCCCCCGGGGTTTCACCAAGTGGGATTTTCCGGGGTTTAGCGGGCCCCCACCAGTAGAGAGGGGTTTTGGTGTTTCATCTTAATCAGCGTAAATTTTTTGACCCAAAAAAAAGGGGGCATTTAAAATCATTTGGAGAAAACAGAAAGCTATCAGAGGGGGGGTGGGATTCCCCTTTTTAGGGTTAGTAACAAATGGGGGGAATATACTTTTGGGTTGTTTTTATTTTTCACTGATTAAAATAGAGGGTGTGCAGTTTTTTGGGTGTCGGAAGAGTGCCATTTTTAAAAATTTGCAGGCTTTTTCATTCCAGGCCCAAACCCGGGAAAACTTCCCAAAAAAAATTTTTTGGGCAATTGCCAAATTTTCGTTTTTAGTTTTCTACAGGGTTGTTTAATGTGCACGAGTTTGCGTGGGGTAAACCACGGTGCAAACTTTCCTAGCGTGGTGGCCCTTTTTAGTGACAACGGGGGGGTTGGTCAAGCGCGGGTTTGGGAAGGCTCGTTTAGTTGTTTGGGGGAAATTGGGCGAGGGGAGCCAACATGACCAGAGGAAATGGTGCGGGGAAAACTGGGCAGTTTTTTTTAGATTTGTTTAAAAGAGGGGCCCCCTTTGTGGCATTAAACGACGGCTAAAAATATGTATCTTCACATTTTGGGGGGTTGGGAAGGAAGCAATTTCGATTTTTAAATTTAAAAGAGATAGTGATCGATAGGGCGGGCCCCAAAAAAGAGGAGGAAATCTAAAGCGAAACAGGGAATGCCAGGGGTCAGAACCAGGGGCAAGGGGGTTGCCACCCCTTTTTTTCGGGGGGGGGTTTTTGGGTTTATTAACAAATTGATTTAGGCCGCAAGTTCAATAATTCTAGGAAGGCCTTTAAATGAGGGGATTTTGGGGGGGGGGATTATTCAGATGAATGTTTAAAAAACACCAATAATGAGAATATTACAGTCGGTTTTCACCCAAATTGAAATGGAAAATTTGGGGAACTTTCTAAGAAGAGCGGGAAAAGGGGGGCCAAAGGGGGGGCAGTTTAAAATATGTAAGTAGAAAAGACGGGGGGATTCGTAAACTGTAGGGCGCAGAATCAGGACTTCGAAGGATGTAAATTTGTTTTGTGTTGGGAGTAAGACTAAGAATAGGGTTAAATATCAGGGCCAACACCCCCCCCCCCTTTTTTTCCTTTTTTTTTTTCTCTGGGCAACCTTTGGAAAATAAGAAAAATTTGGGTGGGGGGAGGCTTCAAATTTTAAAGGGGAGGGAAAAAACATTTTGGGTTTTAGCCAGGTTTTCCCCGGGACCCTTTATGTTGTCCATGGTTCCCCTTAATCCCAAAAAACATTGATTTAGCAACGTTTTGTTGACAATGATTTTATTTTGTTTAAGCCCACAGTGGGCGTTCAATACTGCCGAAATTTTTATCAAGGGGTTTAAAGGCAGGGATGTGTGGGTTAATTTCAATTAAGTTGCTGTAATTTTTTCTGTGGGGGCAGTAGGAAATTTTACGGGCGCGGGGGGGGGACAAAGATACAAATTTTTAATTGGAAGGACTGTAAATGTAATTTTCAGATTGGGGAGGTACCTTTCTGCCAGGGGGTAAAAATAAATGCGACTGGGGAAAACTCGGTTGAATTTAATTTGGGGGGGAAAAATGGCGAGGTTGGGGGGGACAGTCTTTTAGTCTGTTCTGATTTTTAAGCTATAATTTTGGGAGTGCTATTACTTTAAAAAATTGTGTTTTTTGTTTTTTTTTTTTTATAAGAGCCCCCTTTTCCCGTAAAACTGGGGAAATTTGTGTTGTTCTTTTATTTTAAAAACTTTTGTACTGTTGCCCTTTGCACATTCCCCCTTGGGGCATTGCCACTTTTTCATTTCACTGCCCCACCCCCTTTTGTGTATGTGACAAATAAAGTTCTTTTAATCTTGGGAATTTTTGAATCTAACCTGGCCCGATTTCCCCCCCTTTCTAGGCCCAGCAGGTTCTCTTAAACGCCCCGCATCCCGGCGGGGGCTCCCCACGGACGATTTTCCCGCTTTCCCCTTAAAAATCTATCTATGTTGCTAGATAATAAAAACAGCGCTAAACCCCCTTAGGGTGGAGGCCCTCAGCTTTCAGGGCCCCCCCCCCAAAACCGGGTTTGCCCCAGGGGAAAGGGGGGGCCCGTTATCTAAGGGAAGGGGCTAAGCCCCCTTTTTTTTAAGGAAATTCCCCAGCCAGGGTTGGGGGGAGATAATCTGTTTTAACTCTCATCAATTTCCCCTTTGCGAAAGGGAAGGGGCCAAAAGACAATTAATCGATGCCGGAAAATCTTCCCAGGGGAGGTCCTGTCCTGGCTATGTTTAGCTTTGGGGACCCCCCCGATTGCCTAAACCTTGGGTGTCGTTTGGGCGCCGACGTGTACTATGATTTTTGCTATCTCACTGGGTGGAACCGTTTGCCCCTTTCTTTTCCCTTGTGTCTGAAAACCCATTGTTTTTCCAGCACCCTTAAATTTTGGCCCAATGTCCCGGTTTGGATCTGGCCCCGGTTAAAACAAGAAAAAACTTGGCCGGGCGACGCAAAAACCTTTTAAAATTCGGGGTGATGGAAAACGCCCAAATTTTAAATGGGTGCAAGGGAAATGGCGGGTCCGGGAAAAAAGGGGGCCCCGGGTTTGGGGCGGGGCCGACCACAGGGACTAGCAAGGGAAAAGTAAAACGAAATTAGCCAAACGGTTTGCACCCGGTGGCGAATCGGGCCCGCACAAGTGGGGCTGGAACCGGCGGGTCTCCGACGTCTGGAGACCGGGACAAGCTCTTAAACCCACTGCCCGATGGAGTTTACGCTATCTTCGCTAACACTGCTAGCGCTCGTTGGAGCCGGCTAGAGGGCCCACGTATCTAGGCTGTCTGGGGTGCCCATCTGTCTAAGGTAATCGGCCTATCCGCTTCTAATGACGGACACGTCTCTTTAACAGAGACAACCTCTCTAAAATGAGACACAAGAGGAGCACGGAGAACAAGAAGCCATGTTTACCTTGCCGGTATAGTTGGGAAAACTGGGGTCGGGTTGTACGGGGAAGCCGGCGGCTGAGGACCAAAAAGTACGTGGTGGAAAATTGACAACGTCGGATGAAAGAAAAAATATTTAAAAATAAATAAACCGAATCTGTAGTTGTCTGGTGGGATTCGGTGATCTAAAGTTTTAGATGGAGCGAAGTTTAACGGAGTGTTTGCAAAAACCCAGGCAGCGAAAAACGTTTGATTGGTCAGAATAGACAACTTATCATCATTGTAGTAAAAACAGAATGATATGATGTGTCAGAGAAAGTAATTTGCTTTTCAGTGGTTCACAGCCAGACCCAGACCCAGGGGACCAAAAGATCCTCCTGGTTCAAACCCCATCACTGTAAGAGTTTGAAATTACATCTTTCTTAATTCCATTTTGGGTTTGTTGGATTGTTGTAAAACCTAGATTGACATTTGCCGCATAAAAATTTTATTATCTGTGCTACTTTGCTTATCAGATACAGATACAATTACAGATACAGATACAACTGCAGCTGTTTCCTTTTTACTTGAAGTGGAAAATTCAAGTACAGTAGGCTGCAAATTAAAAACAAAAGAATAAAAAACCTAAGGCCCACCTCTGTCAGGGGCCTCGCAGTGTCGCCGCCCTCGCCATCGAGTACTCTCGCTGCGGAGAGTGGGTGGAACAGCGAGGGCCGCTCCAGGACGCGTTCCTGAATTCCCTGAACGAGCCCCTCAAGGATGAACTGGGGTTCCCGTGCGGGTCCCCAGACCTCGAGCATCTCGTCTCCCAGGCCATCCGCATTGACAACCGTCTCCGCGAGCGCCGCAGATCCAGACCCAGCCATCAATCCCGTGCCATCGACGACTCCCAGTCCTCCTCCGCCGAGAGTCTCCGAGCCCCGCTGGGCATTCCCAAACAGCCATGAGCCCGGAGCCCATGCAGTTAGGTAGAGCCCGCCTAACCCCGAGGAACGGGCCGTAGGTCAGTGCCAGGGCCTGCCTTTATTGCGGTGAGATTGGACACTTTTTAGATTCCTGCCCGCTCCGTCCAGTAAAAGCACCGGCTCATCATTTAGTGGGAGAGAATACTGACGAGCCGAGCAGCATGTATGTCTCCCTCACATCCCCAGCTCAATGCCACCCTCTTGTGGCGCACCCAGTCCCGGTCCATTTTGGTCCTTATCGTTTTCCCGGAGCTGACGAGAGCTTCATGGACCGGGTGGTGGCGGAGCAGATGGGCATCGATACGAGCCCCTGGATTCCCCCCTGGAGGCCAAGGCTCTCAACGAGACACCGCTAGATCGGATTTCGTACAGGACGGTGCCTGTGACTCTGTTGCTCTCCGGTAATCACCGGGAGACCATCAGCTTCTTCATCCTTGACTGTCCCCACACTCCGCTGGTGCTTGGTTTTCCCTGGTTGCAGACCACAACCCGCAGCTGGACGGGGACCACAGGTCAGATTATTTCTTGGAGTAATTTCTGTCATTCTCACTGCCTGGTTTCTGCCCCCGCCCTGCTAGCTCTAAACCACCGCTCCAGCCGGAGGCTATTGAGCTGTCCTCCATCCCGGAGGTTTACCACGACCTCGCCCCGGTCTTCAGCAAGCAGCACGCCGTTTTCATTGCCGCCTCACCGTCCTTACGACTGCGCTATTGACCCCCTCCCCGGTGCCTCTCTCCCCCGTGGTCGACTGTATATCCTCTCCAGACCTGAGCGCGAGGCTATGGAGGTATATATCCGGGACTCCCTGGCCACGGGCATCTTCCGACCTCCTCCTCTCCGGACGGCGCGGGCTTCTTCTTCGTGGGGAAGAAGGACGGGACCCTGCGGCCATGCATCGACTTCCGTGGAATGAACAACATCACAGTAAAGAACAAATATCCTCTGCCACTAATCAGCTCTGCCTTCATTCCCCTCCAAGGTGCCACAGTCTTCTCTAAGCTGGATCTACGCAACGCCTACCACCTCGTCCGCATCCGCGAGGGGTGACGAGTGGAAGACGGCGTTCAACACTCCCTTGGGGCATTTTGAATACCTGGTCATGCCTTTCGGACTGACAAACGCCCTGCCATCTTCCAAGCCTTGGTGAACGGTGTGCTCCGCGACATGCTTAACCGTTTTGTTTTCGTTTATCTGGATGACATTTAGATTTTTTCCCAGAACCCCGCCGAACACGAGCTGCACATCCACAGGTACTCCAGCGCCTCCTGGAGAACAAGCTTTTTGTAAAAGCCGATAAGTGTGAATTCCATGTGCCCAGCGTGTCTTTCCTCGGTTACATCATCGCCCAGAAACCAGGTTCGCATGGATCCGGCCAAGTTTTCCGCCATGGCAGAGTGGCCTGCGCCCACCAACTGCAAACAGCTGCAGCGCTTCCTGGGGTTTGCGAATTTATATCGCAGATTCATCCGGAACCACAGCCACATCACAGCCCCACTCACAGCCTACCTCACCTCCACCTCCATTCCCTTCCACTGGACCCCAGAGGCGGAGACCGCTCTCGGCGAGCTCAAGCACTGGTTCATTTCAGCCCCTATCCTCATCCAGCCCGACCCCACCTCGCAGTTCATTGTGGAGGTGGATGCCTCGGACACGGGTGGTGGGAGTGGCGCTCTCACAGAGGTCCTTGCCTGACAGAAAGCTCCATCCCTGCGCCTTCTTTTTAAGGAAGCTTTCCCCTGCAGAGAGATTCAAGATTCAAAATTCAAGACTTTATTTGTCACATACCACAACACGGGGTGTGCAGTGTAATGAAAAAGTGGCAATGCTCAACAGGAATGTGCAAAGGGCAACGGTACACAATATTTACAATAAAAAACCAACACAATATTTACAGTATTACAGTAAGAGCTCTTATAAAAAACAACACAATATTTACAGTAAGAGCACTATAAAAATATTAGTAATATGAGAAAATTTTATGTATGTAATATAATATAAATGTGACGTGCTCTCACAAAATGAGTCGGAAGTCGCAATGGCCAATTTACGTAGAAACGCCTTTTTAATGTCAAAAGTCTATTTTTGACCATTTTGGTATTTTGACTAATTTTAATAAAACAAAGCCCTTGGCTTTCATAATCTGTATGAATTACTTCCTATTTTGGAGTGGAAATATAACTTTGAAGCATAAAAGCAAGATATGGTATTTGGCGAAGTTGATGCGGCAGCGGCATTTGGCGACTAGCCAGCTGCATCCGCACCTGTTGGTTGTCAAGTTAGCAAGCTAGTATCGTAATCATCAAGACTTTCAATGGCGTCTCGGAAATAAGAAGAAATCGCTCGGCAATCCAGTGTTGTCTGTGGATTCCGGCGATCGGTGGCGAGAGCTTATTGATGACTATTTTTTGGCACCGAGATCTGACCGAGAGACGGCTGAGGAGAGCGGCTCGGACGACACGGGAACGGACAACAACAGTGAAACCTCCGGCGACACTTCGGACTCTGACAGGCCCATTTCAGACACCGACAACGATGAAGATGTTGACATGGAGCCACTTTTTTTAACAGACCCAATATCTGCCGTCCGTGAGTCGGATGAATGGGATGAATATGTGAGCTACGGATCTGGAGGGGGATATCGAGAAGGCTCGTAGCTTCAAGTGTGGCTGCAAATGTCATCAGGGAAAGCACTACATCCTCTTCTCTATGGTGAAAAAACGAGAGATGAGATGTGACTGCTGGTAAGCACTTTTCCACTTACCCTATAGAGCTAGCCAACATTAGTAAACACAAGTGTGTTTATCTTATCTTCTTTAAACCTTGTTCTCAGTAATAATGAACACTGTAGGTAATGTTTTGAGTAGTTCTAGCTAGCTAGCTGGTAAAACAGGACCCTGTTATATTTAACTACAGATGAGTGGTCTCACACTAAAATTATAAAATTAGTTCTGTTAATTTATTTTAATTGTCACAAATTGAATGTAGGCCTAAGATGTTTTTTTGTTTCCTAGGTGAGAAACACATGATCCTGTCAGCAGCACTATGAACTGATCCAAAGAAACTGCTTGTTCCAAAGGAAGCAGCAAAAAGAAAGGATGCACCAGAGGACCTCTTACTTTATTGATGGTGATCACATATGCAGAGATGATGAATGTCTAGATGAATTATTGAATAATTTAAGGATTTAATTAGTGATATGTGTAATATGGTTATTTTCTTTTCTTGCAATATAACTTTGGGGTTTAAATCAAATCAAATCACATGTATCTGTACAGCCCTTAATCACCGTTACAGTCTCTAAGGCTTCACAGTGCCCAACATGTGAAACAATAAATGGTTACTACACAACATCCCCCAGTCTTAGACCCTCAACAGAGGACAAGGAAAAACAACCAAAAAAAAACTTTTTAGAGAAAATTGGAAGAAACCTTGGGAGGGGCTACTCAGAGAGGGATCCCCCTACCAGGACGGTTGGGCGTGCAATAGATTTGAGATTTGATAGAGTTTGGGCAAGCAGCGTATACACAATGCATAAAAGTTTATTATGGTGGGACGTCCGGATCTGACGTTTATTATGGTGGGACATCCGGATCGGGGGGGTGTTCCACAAAGCGAGCTTAGAAAAGCGGCGATCAACCTCGCAAGCCTGGTTTGAATTAACCTAACAAATCAATCAGGGCTAAAGCGGTTCCACAAAGCCCAAGTGAAGCTACCGTGATCGGGCTAAACCAGGCAGGCTGAAGCAATCCAGATAATTGCGCGTGCACAGTTGTACACGGGTTATTTAAGCAGCCCGAGTGGTCGATCATGGATCTGATCGATTCATCATGGCGAAAAATGACGGTAAAGACAGAGCCGCAATGTTCACGGCCACTGAACAGCGACTTTTAGTGGAGGTATATGGAGAATTCAGCCATATTACAATGAAAAGGGAAATACGATTGCCATAAATAAAGGGAGAGAGAAAGATTGGCAACGAATTGCTGCTAGATTGAATGCGTCAGTAATTGTTGAATTAAAAACGAACAAATTGTATAGACCTTATTAAATATCATGTGTTCCAACAATATTAAAGAACTGAAAAGCTGTGCTAAAAATATTATAAATGAAACCATGCCATATATGAAACCTCAAGACTGTAAATGTACTATCTATCGCCATAAATTATGTAGTAAAGGCTGTACGTAAGGTTTCATCTTACTACATTACAATCATCGTACTGTACTAGACCCTATACGGGGATCGAACTCACAACCTTAAGACTGAGAGTCTCATGCTCTACTGACAGCTGTTTGGGCTGGTTCTTACTTCTATTATATTTTTATGAAATCGGTTGTTTCCATCCTGGAAATTGATCGGTTGAAAGCGTGTTCTACAGTGACTGTAAATCCCATACAGAAACAGTGAATGCGTCTCCTAGCAACTGTGGAAACATCTTGACATATATTCAAGGTACTTTATTATTTCAATGAATTTGTTAAATAAAAATAATTTAGAAAATAAAATAATATTGTGTCATCAAAAAATTTCTGTAAGTTGTAACCGTTTTCTAAAAGCAATACGGCACTTGAGGTCTCGCTGGACACTCATGGTTAAATGGGGTTGCCTAGCAACGCTCGTGACTGTATCCCCGATACAGCCTACATAATTTTATATTTTGTATTTTCTATTAACGTTACATTTTATGTCTGATAGTGTAGGGTCTAGGGTAATAGTGTTGAACATTAGGATGGCGGAACCTTGTTTGAAAATCATTGCGTTTCAGTCGGATCAGTGTTACGGGAGTACCGATTCAGCTTCAACTGTTGTTTAGCCTGATATCTAGCCTGCCCCGAGGCAGGCTAGTTTTGAAGCATAAGTTGCCACAGCAACTTGGCTTGAACTATGCTGAGCTTGCTTTGTGGAACCGAATAAGCCTGAAAATGAGCCAGACTAAGCGAAATAAGCCTGGATAAGTGGTAAGCTCACTTTGTGGAACACCCCTCTGATGTGTTTAATATTTTGGCACTTGGCATTTATACCAATCTATAGATTTATACCAATCTATAGCAATGTATAGGTCAAAGGGACACTTTGACCTAGACATTGCTATAGATCTTCTACACTGTATAGGCTACTGTATACAATTAAGCATATATTTACAAATAAAGAATGTGTTTACATAAACACTTTAACGTATATCAGTATGTTTGTCTTTCTTTTTACGCAATTGAATTTATGTGTAACCATAATTGTTGGGGGGGGATCACAGATTTTTTCACAACGTCTAATTTTTTTTAAAAGTTCTTTTGTTTGGAAAAAGGTACTTTGGAAATTCTTGAGAAACCATTTAAAAGTCCTTTTTTCTTTTATTAAAAAATAACCTGCACTTTGGTTCGCCCCCCCCCTGGGTTTTAAGCCCTATGGGAAGGTTTTTTAAAGGTTTTTCCAAACCCACTTTTGGGGCTTCTTTTAAGCCCAAAACATTTTTTGAGGATGCTTTTTGGCTCAGGAAAGCCCTAAACCCTTTAAGATTAAAACCCCTGTGTTTTGGGGTAAGGCTCTTTTTAAGAGGTCTTTTGTGAGGACCTAAGGTTCTGTGTGTGCTGGTTTTAAAAACCCGGGGGTTTCTTTTCCAGGTGGGGTCATTAACCCCGTGGGGAAAAAGTCTTCCCCTTTTTTGGGGGTGACTCGGAGGCGTTGCCTTCGGCACCAAAAACAGGGGGGGGGAACCTTCCTCAGGTGGTTCTCATCGGTTTTGCCCGAGGGGGGATAGCCAAAGGGTTTTCACCGAAACTATTTGGAGTTTGGTTGAACGGGCCCAAAAACCGGGCATGATTTTTGTCAGGGTTTACAGTAGGGGGGCTAAAGGAAACCCTGGGACTTAAAATTTTCAGGGTGAGGGGGTGGGGGTTTTAAGGGCTGTTTTGGGGGGCCAAATTGACCCTGGGTGGCCCCCAGGAACCCCGTCACCCCTAAGATTTCCCTAACCCCCGGGGTTATAAGTCTCAGCCCAGTTTTGGGACTGGGGGGTTTTGGGGAAAGTAAATATATTCCCTCCCGGGGGTTCTCCCCCAATAGGCCCCCCTTGCTGAAAAGATGAGGGGGGAGTGGGGGTTTGGGGCAGTACTGGGGGGAAGAAATTATCCTTGGGGTTTCGTTTGGAGGGGTTTCCCCAAACCCCCGGGGGTTCGGCGGAAAAGCCCCATAAAAGGGGGGGAAGCCCCAGAAATTTTTAAGTCTTTACAGGGTTTGAAAAAAAAAAAATAAAAAAGACAAAAAAAAAACAAAAAAAAAAAAAAAAAAAAAAAAAAACTAATAAAGGGGAAAAATTTAAAAAAAAACCCTCGAAGCATTTCATGACCCCCCGAGGTGAGGGCACTGGTGGGTAGTCATTAAACATGCTGGAGAAGCATTTTAGGACGGGGAAAATAGGGATCTTTTGAAGCAGGCGGGGACCACGGACTCAGCCAGGAGAGGTTGAATTTGGGGTGAAAAGGGAGCTAGTATTAGAAGGTTTCAGTACTCCCCCCAAATGCCATCTGGACCTGCGCTTTCCTGGTGTTCCCCCTGGTCAGACCCCTCCTCACACTGTGTCAGTCCAGAGATGTGTGTACACCTACTTTAGAACTCACTTCGGCTATGCTAACAGTGTTGTTTTAGCCGGCGAGCTAGCGCTGTTGTTGCTCGCCTAAAAACGTGAAAAAATGATTTAGGTCGTCCCTGGGGAGCGTGGGCATCAAATTGCGGGGGGTCGCCCTTGTTTTTATAGCCTACCCCTGCCATAGGCGTTTTTTTTGCGCTGTTTCCATCTGCGACTCACCTGTCTTGACCTCCTCTTGGCCCCCTTCACCGCCCTTTCAGTCCATAGGATGCTCCCTTGTGCCGTCCAGTTCCCGGATACAAGACCGGAGTTATAGGCAGCAGTACGGGCGAAAAAAAGGGGTCTCGGATGGATCTATCAACCCACGGTTTTTGGTTTAGGAAAGGACCAACTTTTCCGTGGGGGTGGTGTCGGTAGCGTTGCTATGAAGCTCGTATTACTTCCGTAAACTCGCTGAGTCCCTGGAAATGGTTTGGGAAAACATGTCCCAGTCATGTAACACAGGGGGTCTTGCTGGGCCTCTGATTGGTCGACCCCCGCTTTAGCCCCTGTCACTACCGCTTCTGTGCTATCCTTTGTTTATCTCCGGTAGCGGGGAAAAGGCGGCGGGTCCGTTTTGCCAACGGAGGGAGAGAACAGCCTTGTAGCCTCTTTGAACGGCGTATGCAGTGGTCCAACGTTTTTCCCCCCTCGGTACACACGAAATGTGCTGATGAAAGTTCGGCATGACTTTTTTAGGTTACCCTTTAAAGTCCCCAGCCCACCACCTACCCGCATGGGGGATGCTTGTTCTGATCCCGACAAGACATCATGTAAGGGTCCGATAATGCTACGTCATTTCCCCTTTGTGGTGGTATTGACGGCTGTGGTGAATGACCGGCTGAATAAATGGACGGCATGAGATCGTCAGAGCTCCAGGTTCGACGACAGGAACAAGAAAAAGTCTTTTTTTTTATTTTTTTTAAATAATTTTTTTGGGCCTTTTTTGAGAGAAAAAGAAGTGAGGAAGATGGGAGAGAGAGGGGAGGACATGCAGCAAATAACCCAGGGCCGGGTTCGAACCCCGGTCCTGCGGGAGGACTAGCCTTATGGTAGCGCCCTACGCGGTGAGCCCCTGGTGTGCCCCCGAGAAAGGTCTTTAAGTCCTTGGGGTTCACCTTTTTGGTCATGAAGGGAAAAAACCCCCCACCCTTAGATTTGCCAGACTCTTCCGTTCTATCCGGGTTTGGGCATTGCTCGATCCGGCACCAGCGGGGTCAGCCATGTTTCCATCAGACAAAGATGTTAAATCCCCCATGTCCCCTTGGAATTAACCCTTCCCTAAAATCATCCAACTTATTTTCCAGAGACTGAACATTCAAGAGGATGCTGGGGGGGGGACGGTGGGGGTTGAACTCCAGTCTGTTTCCCAATTCGCCCTGTTTTCCCCGTTTTTTCCCTTCGTCTCCCCCCAGATGGGTCTCCACTGTTTTGTTGTGGCTCGCTCGTAAAATCTCCGCTGGCCACGCTGGGTCGATGGAAAAAAATGGACAAAAACTTTTGTTTTGCGCAAAGTTTTTGTCCAGATTTTGCTAGTTGTGAATGTTAGTTTCCAATGTGTTTGTGCAAAAAGGAAAAGGAATTTTGCTGGGGAACCGAGAGCTCCTTGCCGTTTGGGTTTCCCCGGGGGGTGGCGCCATTTGGGTTTGGGGGGAGCTGACCAGCCCTTCTCGTCTGGGGCGACCACCGTAACCTCACCCACCTACAACGGCTAAGCGGGTTTAATCCCGCCAATCCCCCTTGGGCGCTATTTTTAGGCGCTTCAATTTCACGCGTCCCCCGCCCCCGGGTCCCGCAAAATTAAACCCCACGCCCTTCACGCATTACATGTGAGGAGGACAAATTCCGATCCGGCTCCCATCCTTTGTCCTCCTGCTTTGTCACCGCCGTTCCTGGGGTCGATCCCAGGGCGCAACCCCGGCGCTCACTGGCCCCGGTAAAACCCCGCCCAAATGTCTGTTTTCCCGGGCTCTGTTCGCTCTCAGGTTCTTCGTGGGCACATACCACCTGCCCCACCTGCCATCCGGGGATCACCCCACCCCCGCCTTCCTCCGCCGCCTTTTGGTGGCCCCCTTTTGGACACTGGGCACCTGGGCCTTCATCTCAGCTGTTTTTGTCTGTGCCCCGGGAAAAAGACCCCCCACCAAGCCCCGCGCCGGGCTCCTCCCCCCTGCCTGTCCCCCGCCTCCCTGGTCACACATTTCCTGGACTTTGTTACCGGCCTCCATCCAATGGAAAAACCCCCATCCTCATGTCATTGATCGTTTCTAAACTGCCCATTTTCTCGCCCTACCAAGCTGCCCTCTGCCAGGGAGACCGCTGACCTCATGTGGGCCACCAATGAAGGGTCCCCTTCATCTCCCTCTGGAGAGCGTTTTGCAGGGCCCCGGGGGCCCCACCATTTGTCTTTTCCAATACCATCCGCAAACTAATGGGCCAACCAGGAGAGGGGGTGCCCTCGGTGCATCACATCCCCAACCCTCTTCCTTAGTCCCCGCTTCCCGGGTGGGGTACGGCACAACACCCTCGTCAACGCCCCAGGGTTTTTCCCCCTTCCCCTGTTCTCTTGGGTACCCGCCCCTCTATTTCCCATCAGGAGGGGGAGATTGCGGTGCCCCCTGTCCCCCCACATGCGCCGCTGCCGGGATTGGGAGGCGTGCCCAACTGCCCTTCTCCGCCTCCAACGGGCCCAGACCCAGGTGAACGCCGCCGTGGCCAGCCCCCATCTACACTCCTGGCAAAAAGGGGAGGCTCCTTGCTAAGGATCTGCCCTTAAAAGTGGACTCCCGGGAAAGGCTTGCTCCCCCCTTTTGTTTGGGCCCCCTGAAATAGAGTCCATAATAACCCGTGTTTTTTTTCTGTCCGCCCCAACCCCCCCCTTCGTGTTCAAAAAACCTTTCATGTCTCCCCAAATTAAGCCCGTCTCCTCCAGCCCCTGTCCCCCCCCCCCCCCTCCCGCCCCGCCTCCCAAATTTTAAAAGACCCCACCCCGGGTTACAAAGTCCGGCAAAATCCTGGACATGCGCTGCCGTGGTGAGGTTTCCATACCCGGTAACTGGGGGAGTTACGGGCCCCCAGGAGCGTTAGGGGGCCCTCGCGCCCAATTTTGGACCCTCCCGATCCGGGACTTCAAAAGACACCCGGTGGGGTTTTTTCCAGGCGTGCCAGGGGGGGTCCGTAGAGGGGGGGGGTACTGTCACGCCCCCCCCCTTTTGCCCTTTTAGTAAGTCTCCTACCCGTCGTCTCTGTCTGTGCTTGTGTGTATGTGTTGGTGGGCGGGCTCCAGACTCCGGCTCCTCCCCGGTATCATCCCCCTTCTCTCACCTGCTCTGCCTCTCACACCTGCGATTCATCAAGTCATCATCTCCTGTATAAGAACCCCGGCTTTCCACCCACTCATCGCCAGATCGTTGTTTGTACTAACCTGTCAGTCGTGTTCTCGGCCACTTTGTAGTTTCGAAACTCAAAGTTCCTACGCCTTCCTTACTAACCCCACTCTCCTTGTTCAGATCCAGTCTCCTTCTCCGGTCCCCCGCCTGCCGACCTGCCTACCCTGCCTGTCTGTCTGCTGGTTCCCTGCCTGTTGTCCTGTCTCCCCGCTCCATTCACCCCGCTCCTGCACCAGCCCCATCTCCCCAACTTGCCATCCTGCCCTGCCATTCCCCGTACCTATCCCTCAGTAAAACCTGTTTTTCCCTACCTATGCCTCAGCCTCTGTGTTCTGCATTTGGGTTCACTTACACGGTCGTAACAATTTGAGGGTCTGAATTTTAAATGTAAGGAGTAAAAAGTATTATCTTTTTCTCGAAAATGTAATTGAGTAAGAGTACAAGTATACAAACTTAATAATACTTGAGTAAAGTACAAATCCCTACTACTTAAGTATAGTGCACTTATTGTAAGTCGCTTTGGATAAAAGCGTCTGCTAAATGCCTGTAATGTAAAATGTAATGTAATGAAGTACAATTACTCAAGTACTTTACACCCTTGCCAGCTGAACACCATTATAAAGCAGGACCCCTACTCCTTGACCTGCATTAATGATGCATTGAACTTAATCACCGGCTACTAGTGATTCACTGTAACTCTGACACGGGTACTGGCAGATTGACATGGCGGCAGAAGCACCTGAGAAAATGTTTTCACGCTGGACCAAGAACTATGGCAGTTCACTGTGATGTCCTTTGGCCTGTTCAATGCCCCAGCAAAGTTTGAGCACCTCTTGACAACATGGATCGGAGCTGGTGCATTGTGCACCTGGATGACCTGCTGCACCTGGTGCACACTTCCACGTTCTACACTGCCTGTACCAACCTGGCAGAGGTGTTCAGTGCGATCCCAGCTGCTGTCCTAAAAAGCTCCACCCTGCCAAGTGCCAGCCACTCCAACAACAGGTGTTGTTCCTGGGTCATGTGGTAGATGGAAATGGAATCAGAAACTCAATCATCACCATGCATAAAAAAAAATTGTCTCGGTCTCATTGCAAGGAAGGAAACAGCTACAATTGTATCTGATAATGAATGTACATTTAATGTAACACAACAGGGGAACTGGGTTCTACTGTTGCATATGGGCTACCACATTGCTTTGAACAGTATTGACGCCCCTACTATTTCCAATGTGCCCATGAATTAAATCACAAGAAATTCACAAACTCTTTTATATAGAACCCTTTACATTACATTACATTCCAGTCATTTAGCAGATGCTTTTATCCAAAAGGACTTACAATATGCGGAATCAACATAGGTAGGCACGAGAACTACTAGTCACTAGAAATCGTAAGTGCATCTCCTTCCTAAACAAGCATCTAAGAGCATAACCAGTGCTAAGGTAAAACTGCAATCCGTTATCTACACACATACGTAAGAGAGCACTGCCAGCTGTGACCTTTAAATGGTCTAGAGTTTATCAGCTGGACTGAAAGGTTGTTTGGTCATTGCCTTTCAAATATTTCATTGTAAATAAGGTGAGAGAAACTTTCTACAATATCATTCACTGCTGCTATCCATGAAACAAACACGAACTACATTCCTGGTGGAAGTGCAAATTGTACTTTCTGCATCTGAGATGAAGAATCCACTGTGCACTTGTTCATGACGTGTTTATACTAACTTATTGTGGAATGACTTTCCTTTATTCATCAGCTGAAACAATGGAAAGCAAATTACTTTGTCTGGCCATATTTTTCTGTTGTACTACAATGATAATGTTGGCTATTCTATTCAATATTGACCAATCTGAGAATATTACTACATTTCAAAATAAAAAGCCAAATTTTAATATTACAACTGAACTTAATATTTACTATATTTCCATTCAAGAGACCCAAAACAGGAAAGCCAATAACACAATAAAGATTCTTGAAGATTACAGCCTTCTGAGTCACATGCAACCCTCGTCTTTATCTCTTTGTGTGTGTGTGTGTGTGTACTTTTTTTACATTATTTTCTTATTAACTTTTTACGATGCTTATATCTTTTTTAATCTTGTAGCTATAAACCTTTCAGTGACAAATGTTTTCTTTTGAGTTGTACTCTGGCTGTAATTTATGAAATATATTGTAGTTCATCTGATATACAGAGAATGTTTAATCCATCATGTTGTGGTAACATGCAACTTGTGTGTTTTACCAAATTTCATATTCTGGTTCATGTCAGTTATAAAATATACAGTATATAGAATAAAATTATTATTTTTGTCTGTCCAAACTTGTGCTTTACCTTTTGAATTCATTCACCCGAAAACAACATGAACAAAGATATTTTCTCTTCATAGAAAAGGTCTCATTTCAGTCACTCCACAGCCTCTCTACAGTATGTTGGCCTCACAGGAGTCAGGCTGCAGTATCTGAAGTGAAGCAATGAGTTTAATAGATTTTCTAAACCAGGGGTAGAAAAAGGCATAGATCACAGGATTAAGACAGGAGTTACAATACAGCAGCCACAACCCAAAGTATGAATATGAAGAACTACTCAAGGTATCCTGGCCTGTGAGAGAGACACAGTAATATGGACAGAAACATAATAGAAACACAACTATGACAATACCAAGAGTCCTGGCTGCTTTCCTCTCAGATTTCTTAGCAGTTACAGTCACTGAACCCCGGAGTGTGACAGCCACAATGTGGGACCGCATGGCACGAGCCTGAGACACAGCCACCACAAATACTCTCATATACAGAACTATGATGACAGTAACAGGACCAATAAAGGTCAAAACAAGGTCAACAGCTCCTGTGATGTAGTCAATGACAACCACACACTCTCCATAGCAGGAATTATACTTGTCTGGTTGTCTCAGGTGATCATTTAGAAAGAGACAATCATAGAAAACAGAACAGACCCAAGACAGACAAACACAGATTTGAACTCTTCTTGGTGTGATGTTGGTGGGGTAACGCAGAGGGTCACAAATAGCCACATAGCGGTCAACTGATATGAGCACCATGTTTCCTACTGAGGCAGAGGTAATGACAACCGAAACATAGTAAACGAGAGAACACATGAAGTTCCCCAGAAACCAGCAGTCCTGACTGAGGATTGCAGTCGGCATCAACAGGAGGCCCACAAGGAAGTCTGAGACAGCCAGGGAGAGGAGGAGGAGGTTGGTGGGAGTGTGGAGCTGCCTGGAGTGAGAGAATATCATCATTGATAATATTATCATTAATAGTATTAGTGGCAATGTTAAAAGTAGCGTTATCATTAGTCGTAGTAGTTATAATAGTAGAAGTAGTTGTATGTCTAATGCAAGCTGTAAAGCACTATTAATCCACAAAAGCATTATCAAAATTCTTGAATGTACTCATCAAAGGCGTAGATGTTACATTATCTGTGTAATAGCCCAAAAATAATTTGCTCTTGTAAATCTGACGGTTCAAAAATATTTTAGGCTACACTGAGAAGTTTATCTCTACCTGAAGTGGGAGATGGAGATGATGACCAACAGGTTGAGAGCCACAGTGAGCAGAGAGATGGAGAACAGCAGAATGTAGAGCAGCATGGCCTCAGAGTGAGGACGCATCAGCTTCCTGCAGGAGGTGTTGAGGAGTTGTGGAAAGCAGAGTTCACCTCCTTCCAGGGTCTCCATCATCAGAGAGAGAGGAGGAGAGGAGAAGCTGCTGAGGTCTGGCAGCTGTCTGACTGAAGGTCACTATCATATGGTCATTTATCTCTCTCTTCCCTCTCTCTCTCTCTCTCTCACTCTCTGCATCATGCTTTTCATCTCTATCTTCTTCACTCTCTCTGCTGCCCTTTCTCTCTTCCTCCTCCTCACCCCTCCCTCCTCTTCCTCCCCTCCAACTCTGATGTAACAGGATGTTTTCAGTCTACTGTGTCTGACAGAAAGCCTCTCCTCTGTAGAATAGAGTTCTGCTGTGGGCTTGGGGGAGAGATGAACAATGAATGAAAAATAGTCTGTTGGTGTTCAATACAGTTAACTGAGGTGCTGTGAATTTCTTTTTCCATACTGACTTATGAGAGAGAGGATAAACACTGACCTATTGTGCTTTGGGACCCAATTGACGACCATATTGTTTTGTACCAAAGCTGCACAATTAACCATGTATAACTGTATGTCCCAAGTGCTGCGCACCTCTGACATACTTTCCCAACATATTGGAGATTCACCTAGTAACTAGCATTACACAACAATACACAATGGAGAGTCACAGCGAGTCTCGGGACACTTTGGTGACAGAGGGTCTTTGAGATGGAGGATTTCTCTCCTCAATGTATCTGCCCCTTTCCAGTCTCAACATTTATTAAAAATTCGGCCCATTCAGCTTATACTACCACTAAATCTTTGGTATTTCGTCAATAAGCGGGGTGGAGCTGGAAGTACAGCACAGCTGAAATTTTCAACCTAAGGAGGATGAGACATATTTATATAAATACATGTTTTGGTTTGAAAGCAGCCTGCTGAAAATATATCTGCAATGTTTGATTTATGTCCAGTATTGATAAGTTTCACAATATAAAAGTCCATTTTTTAAGAGAGTATTGTAACAGTGCTGGGGAATGGGCAGAGTTACCAAAACTGCACAGCATAATGAGAACGGTTGGTAAAATCTACTTCTTTTTGAGTGCTAACCATTTCTTTTCTACTGAAGGTATTCTACTGGTTTGTACGCACCAAAGCAAGGTTGAGTCCGGTTACTCTCCCAACACCTGACTAGGTGCAATTAATTGGGGATGACAACCCTCCCAGCTCTGTCTACCAGACAGATAGCAATACAATAGCAGCTCCTACTGGGCCCCCTTGCTGCTCCTATCAACCTCTGGCCTTATCGCCTGGCCCTTGCAAAGTGGTGAGCATGAGAAAAGGTCAGTTAAATGGTGGTGGCTGGGATAATAGAGCCATCCAACAGCCCTTGGGCCTCTCCCATCATGATGGTCTACAAGAAAGATGAACTGCCAGTTCTGTGCTGATTACAACCAGCTGAACACCATTAGAAAGTAGGACTCCTACCCCTTGCCCTGAATGGACAACACTCTGAACCAAATCACCCACTCCAAGTGATTCAGTTCACTGAGAAGAGAGACCTATGGCAATAGAGTGGATAGATGAAGAGTACAATACAGAGAGAAAGAGAGGAAGGAACTTCAGTCTCCGAGAGAGAATGAGAGGTAGGTAGGTATGTACTTTATTGATCCCCGGGAGAGTGACAATGTGCAGGAAGGGACGAAAAGGGAAGAGAGCAATAAATCAACTGTATGCTAGACTTTTGGTCAGACAGCTGCCAGACCTCAGCAGCTTCTCCTCTCCTCCTCTCTCTCTGATGATGGAGACCCTGGAAGGAGGTGAACTCTGCTTTCCACAACTCCTCAACACCTCCTGCAGGAAGCTGATGCGTCCTCACTCTGAGGCCCTGCTGCTCTACATTCTGCTGTCCTCCATCTCTCTGCTCACTGTGGCTCTCAACCTGCTGGTCATCATCTCCATCTCCCACTTCAGGCAGCCATAGATTTCATCAGTACAATTCTTTATTAAACTGGTAGAATTAAAAATAGAAATGGCTTATGGAGTAGAACAGATATTCAGTGTGTCACATTTATCCATTTGTGAGAAGAAACAAGTTTTTACATAATGCTTTTGTATTTTAATAATACTTGTTATCTGCTACATTTGGTGATGAAATATACTATGGATACTACTAATAGTAATAACTATGATGTTCTTGTTTCACTCCAGGCAGCTCCACACCCCCACCAACCTCCTCCTCCTCTCCCTGGCTATCTCAGACTTCCTTGCAGGCCTCCTGATGCCAGTTGAAATTTTCTTACTAGGAGCCTGCTGGTTCCTGGGTGACCACATGTGTATTCTGTCTTACTTCGTTGTCTATGTCATTACCACGGCCTCAGTAGGAAACATGGTGCTCATATCAGTTGACCGCTATGTGGCTATTTGTGCCCCTGTGCGTTACCCCACCAAAATCACGAAATCTGTGTTTGTCTGTGTTGGGTTTGTTTTGTTTTAAGTTCCTGTGTCTTTCTAAATGATCACCTGAAACAACCAGACAAGTATAATTCCTGCTATGGAGAGTGTGTGGTTGTCATTAACTACATCGCAGGAGCTGTTGACCTTGTTTTGACCTTTATTGGTCCTGTTACTGTCATCATAGTTCTGTATATGAGAGTATTTGTGGTGGCTGTGTCTCAGGCTCGTGCCATGCGGTCCCACATTGTGGCTGTCACACTCCGGGGTTCAGTGACTGTAACTGCTAATAAATCTGAGAGGAAAGCAGCCAGGACTCTTGGTATTGTCATAGTTGTGTTTCTAATGTGTTTCTGTCCATATTACTATCCCTCTCTCACAGGCCAGGATACCTCAAATGGTTCTTCATATTCATATTTTGGGTTGTGGCTGCTGTATTGTAACTCCTGTCTAAACCCTGTGATCTATGCCTTTTTCTACCCCTGGTTTAGAAAATCTATTAAACTCATTGTATCACTTCAGATACTGCAGTGATACAATTTTTTACTATTTTGTATCACTGCAGTGGCGGGGAGACGCATGCGCACAGCTATTTTTTCCCTCAACAAAAATCTGCTGAAATGTGGACTTGCGGAAGGGGGTGGGGCTGAAAACACAAAAAGTCTGGACAACAGCCAACAAACTGTTGTGTTGTTTTTGTAATTGATCTGATATACAGAGAATGTTTAATCCATCAATTTGTATGTTAAAAAATATATAGTATATAGAATAAAATTATTATTTTTGTCTGTCCAAAGTTGTGCTTTACCTTTTGAATTCATTCACCCAAAAACAACATGAACAAAGATATTTCTCCTTCATAGAAAAGGTCTAATTTCAGTCACTCCACAGCCTCTCTACAGTATGTTGGTCTCACAGGAGTCAGGGTGCAGTATCTGAAGTGAAACAATGAGTTTAATAGATTTTCTAAACCAGGGGTAGAAAAAGGCATAGATCACAGGGTTTAGACAGAAGTTACAATAGAGAGAGACTACAAAGGCTTCAATGTCCTGGTCTGTGAGAGAGAGACAGTAAAATGGACAGAAACACATTAGAAACACAACTATGACAATACCAAGAGTCCTGGCTGCTTTCCTCTCAGATTTCTTACCAGTTACAGTCACTGAACGCCGGAGTGTGACAGCCACAATGTGGGACCGCATGGCACGAGCCTGAGACACAGCCACCACAAATACTCTCATATACAGAACTATGATGACAGTAACAGGACCAATAAAGGTCAAAACAAGGTCAACAGCTCCTGCGATGTAGTTAAAGACAACCACACACTCTCCATAGCAGGACCTATACTTGCCTGGTTGTTGAAAGTTATCCTTTAGTATCAGAAGGCCATAGAAAACAGAACAGACCCAACACAGAAAAACACAGATTGTAACTCTTCTTGGTGTGATTTTGGTGGAGTAACGCAGAGGGTCACAAATAGCCACATAGCGGTCGACTGATATGAGCACCATGTTTCCTACTGAGGCAGAGATAATGACGATGATAACAAAGTAAGACAGAGTACACATGTAGTCTCCCAGGAACCAGCAGGCTCCTAGGAAGAGAATTTCAACCGGCATCACCAGGAGGCCCACAAGGAAGTCTGAGACAGACAGGGAGAGGAGGAGGAGGTTGGTTGGGGTGTGGAGCTGCCTGGAGTGAAACAAAAGCATCATAGTTATTATTAGTAGTATCCGTAGTATATTTCATCACCAAATGTAGCAGATAACAAGTATTATTAAAAATACAAAAGCATTATGTAAAAACTTGTTCCTTCTCACAAATGGATAAATGTGACACACAATATCTGTTCTACTCCATGAATCATTTCTATTTTTAATTCTATCAGTTTAATAAAGAATTGTACAGATGAAATCTATGGCTGCCTGAAGTGGGAGATGGAGATGATGACCAGCAGGTTGAGAGCCACAGTGAGCAGAGAGATGGAGGACAGCAGAATGTAGAGCAGCATGGCCTCAGAGTGAGGACGTATCAGCTTCCTGCAGGAGGTGTTGAGGAGTTGTGGAAAGCAGAGTTCACCTCCTTCCAGGGTCTCCATCATCAGAGAGAGAGGAGGAGAGGAGAAGCTGCTGAGGTCTGGCAGCTGTCTGACCAATCGTCTAGCATACAGTTGATTTATTGCTCTCTTCCCTTTTCGTCCCGCCCTACCTCTCATTCTCTCTCGGAGACTGAAATTACTCCTTCCTCACTTTCTCTCTGTATTATCCTCTTCATCTATCCACTCTCTATTGCCATAGGTCTCTCTTCTTCCTCACCTCTGTCTACCTTGTCCTCTTTCATCTGTCCTCCTCCTTTTCCCATCCCTCCTTCCTCCTATTCTCATGCTTTCCCTCTTCAGCCGTTTTCCAGGAAGTAAAAGTAATTGGATAGGAAAATTGTCAGTTAGACCAGTGGTTCCCAAACTGGGGGGCCGGAGTTATGACAGGGGGGGTGCGCGAGGCTAAATTTAAATGAAATTCTTCTGCACTGCTAGCAAAGCATGGACAAGTTTGTGAAAGGACTGCCAAGTAAACGTAAAGCAGACGATGAATCTACACCAAACGTCACAACTACCAAAACAAAGACAAGAAAATATGACGAGGCATATCTCTCCCTCGGCTTCACCAGTACAACGGTGGGTAATGAAGAGAGACCACAGTGTGTTGTGTGTCTCAAAATATTAGCTTCTGATAGTATGAAGCCGAACAAGTTAAGACGCCACTTGGAGACTTCACATCCCGAACACAAACACAAGCCCGTTGAGTTTTTCAGAAAAAAACGACTCAACTGTCGGGCACAACAAAGTCTCTTTACTAAAGCAGCATCTGTGCCTTCAAATGCTCAACTCGCCTCCTACAAAGTGGCGTACAGAGTTGCTCAGTGTAAAAAGCCGCACACAATAGCGGAGGAATTAATACTCCCTTCCGCTATTGATACGGTTTCAACTATGATTGATGAAGCAACAGCCAGCAAACTAAAGGCCATACCTCTGTCAAACAATACTATCTCGAGGCGCATTTATGACATGTCAAAAGATATAGAGGAGCAGCTTAATGAGAAGATACGAGACAACCGTTTTGCTCTGCAGATGGATGAAGCGACTGACAGTAACAAAGACTGTTTATTGATAGCATACGTCAGATTCATTGATGCCGATTATTTGAGGGAGGATTTGCTTTTCTGCAAACGTGTAACTACCAGAGCAACTGCAGACGAATTGTTCAAAATCATTGACACTTACTTGAAAGAGGCTGATCTGAAATGGGAGGACTGTGTGGGGATCTGCACAGATGGGGCTCAGGCAATGGCTGGGAAACAGGGAGGGCTGCAAGTGCTGGTCAAGCGCGTCTCCCCCAATGTGCAGTGGACACACTGTATGATACACCGAGAGGCGCTCGCGTCTAAATAGATGAGTCCCGAGCTGAACGATGTAATGACAGACATCATTGCCACTGTAAACTACATCAAAACAAGACCCGTCAAATCCCGGATTTTTTCCGCGCTGTGCGAGGAAATGGGATCCGACCACACAGCTGTTTTGTTTCACAGCGAGTCCCGATGGTTGTCATGTGGGAAGGTTTTATCCAGGGTGTATGAACTGCGGGATGAGATCAGAATCTTCTTGGAGGAAGAGGGTAATGAACTTGCCCACAAATTTAACAATAACAGCTTCCTTATGAAACTTGCATACCTCAGTGACATGTTTCATAAACTCAATGAACTAAATCTGCAGATGCAGGGCACCAACACACACCTTCCACAGCTGGCGGATAAAATCACATCATTCACCAGAAAACTGGAGATGTGGGAGCAGCGAGTGAAAGAGGGGAATATAGACTCATTTGAGAGCCTGAAATCATTCATTGAGGTCAACAAGCTGCAGAACACAGTGATCCCATGTATGAAAACTCACATCTCTGCCCTACAACAACATTTCCAGAGGTATTTCCCAGTGCAGGATCCTGCAAAATATGACTGGATCAGAGACCCCTTCAGTGCAACACCAGCTGCTGAATTCAGCACTGCAGAAGAGGAACAGTTCATTGATGTCACCTCTGATTCAACAATGAGGCTGCAGTTTAAGTCCAAGACATTGGCTGTATTTTGGATTGGAGTGGAAAAGGACTACCCACTGCTAGGCAGGAGAGCCCTGGCCACACTCCTTCCTTTTGCCACATCCTACCTGTGCGAGATAGGTTTTTCTGCAGTGGCCTCAATCAAGACAAAATACAGATCAAAGCTGGACATTGAAAATGAGCTAAGAGTGGCAGTCTCACAGCTGCATCCCCGATTTGAGAAGATCTGCAGCACAAAGCAAGCCCACACCAGTCACTGAAAAGAAAATACGCTGAAAAAAAGTGTAATTTTTGCAGAGAAATTGTTCAGGTTTTTGTTTATTCACAGGGAGTTGGTTAATCTGTTGAAAGCAATGAATGCTGTTACACAGTAAACATTTAAGATGCATGCTGCAGTGTCACTTTTAATGCTTCCACTCTAAAAGTGACTTCTTCCTATTTAGTTTTTTCAGTAAGATGTCTGAAGTTGCAGTTCTGTATTAATTACAATGTTTCAAATACATTTTATAGGAGTTGGCAAGCAAAGGACGTGTCTGAGAGCATGTGTATGTGGGTGCATGTAGGTGGGGGGGGCTTGAAAATTGTCATATCTACAAAAGGGGGGCCCTGCAGAAAAAGTTTGGGAACCACTGAGTTAGACAATCCATCACAGTCAAAGGGAAGCCTTAACTTGGTTTTGTCAAAGTTTGTTTTATCATCATTTCATTGTGTCAGAGTTGATTGTTATCATGTCAAATCAATTTTGTTTATATAGCCAAAACATTAATTGCTAATTAATTAATCACAAAACATTTCTCAAAAAGCCTTTTCAGAGTGGAGCTTACCTAGATGTAGCTAGCCAATGATAAAACACAAAAGAAACAAATTTAGAACACAGGAAACAGAGTCAGAACACAATACACCAAATAGCATGTTAAAGGGGAATTCCAGTATTTTAAAACCTGGGCTCTATTTGTACAAATTCATCATTTATACCACAAAATAGGTACAAAAACCTTTGGAATAGCTCCGGTAGATCGCCTCAGTCGGCAGTCGCGAAACGGGCTGCTATGGCTGCAACGTAATCCGCAGGGGCAAGTGCTCCGATCAAAATACGTCCACTAAAAGTACTTGTGTTTGCCACTGACAGGCTCAGATTGTTATTTGTGTGTCTAACAACATTACGTAAAGGATCGCTGCAGAGATAAACCTTTTTTTAACCAGAAACAGAAGTCTCGCTCAAGGAGAACTCTCGCTCTGAAATCTGAAAGATGAGGTGAGTTGTTGCATGAAAGGTTAACAAAGGTTTCTGGTTAAAAAAAGGTCTATCTCTGTAGCGATCCTTTCCCGAAAACATCCCAGTCCGTAATGCGTAAACAGTGACGCAGGGCGGCGTCTGATTGGTCCGTCCAGCGCTGTACTGTACGCATCACACGTTGCTCACGCTTCAGTCTCTGCCTATATCAGCAGGACTGTGGTGTGATCTGATTTGCCGAAGGCTGGGCAGGGGCGGGCTTTGTAGGCATGTCCATACGGAGTGTAAACATGGTCCAGGATGTTTTCACCACGCGTTGGAATGTTGGTGGTATTTCAGCAGAACTTTCTTCAGTTTGGCTTTGTTAAAGTCTCCAGCCACGATGAAAGCAGCCTCCGGGTGTAGAGTTTCTTGCCGGTTGATAACTCCGTACAGCTCGTCCAGCGTCCGTGTGGTGTCGGCGTGTGGGGGGATATAAACAGCGATCTGTTCCTCAGCCTGACCAGGACCCCGGCTCTTTTCCCCCCCTTTTCCTCCGATGGAGCTTCTGCCCAGGTAACCAAGGTAAGTTAAATCCAAACAAAGGAGAGTCTGTCGGTGTAGTTCCAGATTGCGAATTTAATCTAATATCCAGAAGAGACGTACTTGATTAGCATGTTACAGGTTACGAAAAAACTAGAAAATAACATTAAAAAAAACCAAGAAAAACACAAAGTTGAGGAGGACCCCGAGCGACAGCAGCCATCCTCACCGGTGCCATCTTGCACAATCCAGTCAAACTCCCTGATACGTTTTTAACCTTCACAATGTTACTCTTACTCACAACTCTTTACCAGTTGAATCAATAACAATGTTCAATAACATTTACAATAAATATGGTTGAAATGTACTTTGTTTATTTCACTTGATAGTTATAGACTACATTATAGGCCTGTGGCGGACTCGGGGGAGGGAGGGGGGTAGGCTCGGGCTGGACTCAGTGGCTGCGGCCAATTAAGGCTGATTGCAGCTGGGCCTTTTTAACCTGAGTGTGGATGTGTGAGCGAGTGAGTACCAGTGTGAGAGGCTGGCGGAGTGAATGCAGGAGGGAGGATCGAGGGTCGGGCCCGCAGCAGCCACGTCCGAGTGGGGTCCACGGCTGGGTTGCCGGGACGGAGGCGAGGGTGCGAGTGAGCCGAAAGACGGAGTGGGGAAGCAGCGTCACCAGGGCGGCGACCGACCAAGCTCCGGAGGACGCAGCCGGGCGCAGTCTGGAAGGGCTGTCCAGTTGTGTCGGGACGCCCCTGGAAGCCTGATGGACTGGGGCAGCCTTGGTGCTCCGTGGCTGGCCTGCCGGGAGGGAGGAAGGTGCGCGCGCCGAGGGAGACGGCGCTACCCACGACCATCAACAGCGGGCCGGGTTTATGGTTGAAAATAAAACGGCCTGCTGGCCAGTTAACTCTGCCTCCTTCCTTATCTCTGTCTGTCACGGACACCGGTACAGTAGCAAGTTGCTACAAGGCCTCTGAATCATAGTGCAAGTTCAATATTATGATGGTTCGGACCTTTGCTGGGGAGGAAATTTGAAATTTGAATTGCCTAACCCTGGTCTAGACATTGGAGGGAAAATGATGGTCAAAACATCTGTTGGGCTCCGTCTGTTGGGCTCAGCAAGATTCTGCAACTTCTTACCTCTTGTAATATCAGCTGTCGGATTCCGTGCAAATTAATGTAACGCCATGCACCAAGGTCAGTAAGGTCCTGAATTTTAGTCACTGACATTAAAGATCTTGAAGTGGCATGATTCTGGAGTGACTGGAGCCACTTAAGCACCATGATCAGTCCAGAGAATAGTCTCTGGACTATTCTATTGTCAGGGTAAGTTCTTGCTCCAGGATCTTTGGGCACAACTCTAGATTGGGCCAAGAGATAGATCCCACCTTGACTGTCTGCTCAGATACATCATAAAACATGTCAATCCCTCTGGTGGCAGTGGATTGGTCAACCTCCATTAAGGCATATGACCCTAATACGTGGTGAGACCTGCAACTCTGCTTCCCAATCCTTCCAGGTGTGCAGAAGTGCCTGAAGGAGGAGTGGATGATCCCAGTCCCACTGTTTAGACCAGATCTGTCGAACTAACACCTTGTCGTGGTGGTGTAGGGCAGAATGTAATCATGGGTGTCATACTGGGATGTTAGGAATTTGTATCCATTCTACATAGTTGGCACTCTGTAGTCAAGACTGGGAGCGGCGTAATAGGGTGTGGAGAAATGATCTACTCACCCCTGTCTCTACAGATTACCCATATTATTACCTAACATTACAGTCATACATTTTAACAAAGTAAATCTTTGCTATGTTTATCATAGGTACAAACTAGCGCCCTTTCCACTGTTGGCCAAACCCGGTGGTTGATCTCAGTGCCAGGGATCCTGTCCTTTTTCCTGTTCTGAACTAGGCCAAACAGGGCTTATCCTTTCTTGGTCCCTCCAAAAAGCCAGGGGCAAACTTTTAAGACCAAAGGCTGGTACGTCATAGAAATGTATGAAAGGTATTGATTTAATAGACTAAATTCACTATCAGATGGCACAAGAACTTACTTCCAGGAAATTGGTTTACATGATTGTATGTAATATACCCTATGTAATATAATGATAATTGTACTAGCTAAATCTTTATATGATTGTTAGACAACAGGTAAAATCACATTTTATAATATAGTACATGGGTGTATAAACTGTGCTTTCTATCTACGTAATATGTTAATCTATGTGAACCAGAAAGTGAAGTAGCATCCTGTGTTCTCCATGGAAGAGATTAAGGTAGCTGATCAACTAGAGAGGCAGAAAACTGAGACTGCCTTCTGTCAGCATGCATAGAAAGGAAAGAAAAGAGCGTCTTGCAGCATAGGTAAATCAAGGTATGGTCTATTTAATGATCAAAATCCCATAATCCCATAATCCATAATCAAAATCCCATGATCCTGCATCAAAATCCCATAATCCTGCAATGCAACAAGGGTAGACTGTTGGGAAGACTGTTGACTGATAATTTTTTGCCGCTCTCGCTGTTTTCGCCGCCCGGTGTTTTGCAAACAGCTCCGCTAAACTTCGCTCCATTTAAAACTTTAGATCACCGAATCCCACCAGACAACTACAGATTCGTTTTTTTTTATTTTTCTTCTTTTTTTTTTTCATCCGACCGTGTCAATTTTCCACCAGCGTACTTTTTGGTCTCAGCCGCCGGCTTCCCCGTACAACCCGACCTAGTCTCCCAACTATACCGGCAAGGGTAAGCATGGCTTCTTGTTCTCCGTGCTCCTCTTGTGTGCTCGTTTTAGAGAGGTTGTCTCTGTTAGAGAGACGTGTCCGTCAGTTAGAAGCGGATAGGCCAATTACCTTAGATGAGACGGGCACCCCAGACAGCCTAGATACGTGGCCATCTAGCCGGCTCACGAGCGCTAGCAGTAGCCCGAGCGTTAGCGAAGATAGCGTAGCTCCATCGGCAGTGGGTGACGAGCGTGTCCCGGTCTCCGGACGTTGGAGAGCCCGCCGGTTCCAGCCGCCACTTGTGCGGCCCGATTCGCCACCGGTGCCACCGATGGCTAATCATTTTACTGTTCTTGCTAGTCCCTGTGGTCGGCGCGTCTCCCCTGCTCCCCGGACCCGCCAACTGTCTCGCACCCTAGTTATCGGCGATTCCATCACCCGTAATGTTAGGCTTGAGTCGCCGGCCGAGGTTTTCTGTTTACCTGGGGCCAGAGCTACCGACATTGAGGCTAACTAACTAGGTTCAGACACAAGGGTAAGAAAGAGGCAAACGGTCCACCCAGTGAGTCTCTCTATGTACTATGATGTTGCTATACATCATAGTACACGTCGGCGCCAACGACATCAGGATGAGGCAATCGGAGGTCACCAAGCTCAACATAGCCAGGACATGTGACCTCGCTAGGAAGATGTGTCGGCATCGATTAATTGTCTCTGGCCCCTTACCTTTCGCGAGGGGCAATGATGAGAGTTATAGCAGATTAGTCTCCCTCAACCTCTGGCTGGCGAAGTTCTGTGAAGAAAAGGGATTAGTCTTCTTAGATAACTGGCCCTCCTTCTGGGGCAAACCTGGCTTGCTGAAAGCTGACGGCTTACACCCTAATGGGGTAGGCGCTGCTTTATTATCTAGCAACATAGATAGATGTTTAAGGGAAAGCTGACATCTGTCCGTAGAGCTCGACGGGATGCAGGCGATTAGAGAACCTGCTAGGCCTAGAAAGGGTGTGGAGTCTGCCAGGTTAGAGTTTACAGCAGAACAGACTGAGACTGTGCCCCCCCCCCTCACCATTTTCTCCCCATATCTACCGAGTTTTACCAGTCTGCATTTACTTTATCCTCTGGCAGCAGCACCTCTCGATCTGAAAATTACAGTACAGTCCTTCCAATTAAGATTGTATCTTTCTCCCACCGCGCCCGTCAAATTTCCGACCGACCCACAGTAAATTACAGCAACTTAATTGAAATTAGACCCACGCATACTGCCATTAACATTGATAAAAATTCTGGCAGTATTGAATGCCTCACTGTGGGCTTCATCAATATAAGATCATTATCAACAAAAGCGCTGCTGATCAATGATTTGATTATTGAACATAATCTAGACATGATGGGTCTCTGTGAAACCTGGCTAAAGCCAAATGATTTTCTGCCTCTAATTGAAGCCTCTCCCCCAAACTTTCTTAGTTCTCAGGTTGCCCGGGAGACGAAAAAAGGAGGGGGTGTTGCCCTGATATTTAACCCTATCCTTAGTCTTACTCCCAACACTAACAACAAATTTACATCCTTCGAAGTCCTGATTCTGCGCCCTACAGCTACGAATCTCCCGTCATTCTACTTAGCAGTACTTTACCGCCCACCTGGACCCTATTCGCTCTTCTTAGAAGAGTTCTCCAATTTCATTTCGGACTTAGTGACCCAAGTTGATAATATTCTCATTATCGGTGATTTTAACATTCATCTGAATAATCCCACCGATCCCCTCAGTAAGGCCTTCCTAGATATTATTGATACTTGCGGCCTCACTCAATTTGTTAATGAACCAACCCACCATGGCGGCAACACCCTTGACCTGGTTCTGACCCGTGGCATTCCTGTTTCTGCTTTAGTGGTCTCCTCTTATCTCCTCTCGCCCTATCTGATCACTATCTCATTAAATTTGAAATCGAATTGATCTTCCCACGCCAAAAGTGTGAAGATACATATATTAGCCGTCGTATTAATGCCACTACGGCCTCGTTACTATCTGAAAAACTGCCCAGTTTTCTCGCACCACTCTCTGGTCATGTTGGCTCACTCGACAATTTCGCCAACGAACTAAACGCTAGCCTTACCAACGCGCTTGACTCAATCGCCCCATTAGTCACTAGAAAACACCACACTAGGAAGTTTGCACCGTGGTTTACCCACGACACTGGTGCACTTAAACAAGCCTGTAGAAAACTAGAACGTAAATGGCGATTGACCAAACTTGAAGTCTTCCGGCTTGCCTGGAATGATAGCCTGCTAAATTATAAATGTGCACTCTCATCAGCCAAAACTGCACACCTCTCTAGGTTAATCAGTGCAAATAAAAACAACCCAAAATTTCTATTCGACACTGTTACTAAGCTAACACGGAATCCCTCCCCCCCTGATAGCTTTCTGTTTTCTCCGAATGATTTCATGTCTTTTTTTAGTCAGAAAATCACGCTGATTAGAGATGAGATCACCAGTAGTTTGCACTCTACTGGTGGTGCCGTCTCACCCCTGAAACGTCCACTTGGTGTTTATTGGAGGTCAAATATTGGATGTCCCTAAACTTCCTACTTCTTAATGGCAGCAAAACTGAGATGCTGATTGTGGGACCAGCTAGACATAGACACTTATTTGAGAATAGTACTCTCAACTTTGATAGTTGTGTAATCTCCCAGAGCCCATACGTTAAAAACCTTGGGGTAAAATTCGACCCTACCCTCTCATTTGAGTTGCACATTAAGGAGATCACTAAAACAGCGTTTTATCATCTTCGCAATATTGCCAAAATTCGACCCATGCTAACAGAGGCAGACGCAGAAATTTTAGTACATGCCTTTGTATCATCCAGAATCGATTACTGCAATGTCCTTTTTTCGGGCTTACCTGCTGGGTGCACTAAAAAACTACAACTGGTCCAGAATGCTGCTGCCAGAATCCTGACCAAAACTAGGAAATTCGACCATATAACTCCCATTCTATCCTCGTTACACTGGCTACCAATTCAGGCCAGGTGTGACTTTAAGGTGCTTTTACTTACATATAAATCATTACATGGGATGGCACCGTCCTATTTATCCGATTTGATTAAACCATATAAACCGCCACGCACCCTCAGATCTCAGGACGCTGGCTACCTGTCTATCCCAGCAGTCAAAAAGAAAACTGCAGGTAACAGAGCCTTTTCTTACCGGGCTCCCTATCTATGGAACAGTCTGCCTGCCTCAATCAGAGAGGCAGGCTCTATCGAAGTCTTTAAGTCAAGGCTAAAAACCCATTTATTCTCTCTGTCATTTGACCAGTCTTGAGGGAGTGGTTCATGCTTTTTTTTCAAACATTTGAGTTTGGTAACAACGTAAGTGTGACAATGGCACATAAACAAAAGCAAGAAGAGTCAACTACAGTCTTGCAGAATGTTTGGAAAAATGTCAATATTCTTAGCCAGTATGGTATGACAAGCTAGCTGCTATTCCAAGAATAAGCTAGATCCTGTTTTGAGCTTTATCACACTTTAATTTGTACTGGATGTCCTTAATAACTATTGTTGCTCTACAGTGTCCCTCACTTCACTCACGCTTATTTTTCTTCTACATCATTTCCTTCAGCTGTGATTAGCACAAGGGTCAAGTGTCCCACAGAAAAAATCACCCAGCTTAAATGCCATGCTGTTCTGTAGCTGACCCTGATCTCTGACCTCCCTGTGGCGTGGATATGGTCTGATTGGGTTGTTGATCAATGCCAATGACTCAATAATTACTTTGCCAGTCGATGAGATTCCTGGATTTCCAAAACTCACTCACAAACCCCATACCCCTCGTCGCACCGACCTCCATCTTTGAGCAGTTCTGCAACTGTGAGCAACTGGTGTCACTGTAATGTGGGGTAAAAGACAAGAGAATTTCTCTAAGGGGATCAGTGAACTACATAATTGTTAAAATACTAACTCTGTTTAGAACTGATATACAGCCTGGCTTCTTGCACTGCAGGTCAGCGCCCAGCATGGGTCTCAGGAGTACTTTTGATTGTCCCCACATGATGACAGCAGTTGGAATCTTTGAGATTGGGTCTGAGTACCCGGACAAGAGATGACATTTCTCATTTGTGTTCCAGACTGAAAAATGTTTAAATCAAATATCTGGTATGGCCTTCTACCAGCCTGATTACTCCTGAGCCATAATAAAGTGATGCTAAGTGGACAACAGAGTACATAAAGAGGAGACCATAAAGGCCATCATACACAGGGAAACGTTTGAGGAAATTTAGATTAGAAATACAGCCTTTAATATGCACATCTGTATTACCTTGAACATGTGTGTATGTGTGTGTTTTCATGGCTTCGTTTGCCCTGCCCACAGTCCCACACAGGTTACCCCCCCGCCCAGGTGCAGCTTCGGGGGGGGGGGGGGGTTAGAGCAACCTATGATGTGCTGTCATGTCCCCAAAATCTTACTCAGTGGACAGGTGAGGATGCTGCCTGTCTGTTGTGTTCCAGTATATGCAGGCTTAGACATATACTGTCAGAACAAAATCATATAGAAGTGAATTCTTCAGCTGATTGTAGGGAGATAGGTAGGTACTTTATTAATTAATTATTAATTTCTGTGTTACAGCAGCCAGACATAGAGTAACACCAAGAACTCCAACCTCAGAGGTGTCACTCCAATCAGAGATTTTAAAGAATAATAGTGAATTAATCTAACATGTTTTTTCAGTTAATTAAGATTGGTGTCAGTTATAACTTTTAGCACTTACAGTGGTGGCTGGCTCATTTGGTGCTCTAGGGGAGATCGTCATGCCCCCACCGCACCCAAGGCAGGCCACACAACACGATCACCTATGTTGCATCATGGTGCAATAAGTGTTGTCGGAGGAAGAAGCCCAGGTTTCAGGCCAGTGATGAAGACCGGACCTCCACGCCAACACTTAATCTTCTTCACGATTCTGTAGATTCTGTAGTTACTGGAGTCTCAAACAGGTTCAAAGAAGTCACTGGAGATGATCAGAGTGTGATGCAATAGAGCTTTATTCTTCAACAGAGACAAAACCCGAGTTGGTCCCGGAACCAGACTGAAATACAACTGTCTGTGCATGATCTTATATATCCTAAAAACTGGGCGGAGAATACGGATTCTACGCCCAGTTTTCATCAATTTTAGCTTTGTCAGCAAGAAAATAATGGTGTCTAAACGCCAAATTTGGTCCTATGGGGGGGTCTTTGTGGGCATGTAGGCGGTCCCGTTTTCCCGTTTTCCACCATTACGTAACCGTTAAACCTGGAATTTTGGGGACTTTCCCATTCACCATTATGTTATGGCCACCTGGACCTCTCCTGTCTGCGCATGCCCCGCCTGTCTATTTCTAGGTACTTCTTATCAAAATGAGGCCTGTGTAGCTCGTCCTTGGACACCCTTATTGTGAGAAGGCCTCAGACTGTATTTTTTAAAAACTTTATGATTACTGTGGGGAAACCTTTAGACTATGTTTTTTGAAACTTTATGATTACTTTATGATCTTTTAGGTTACATGCTCAATCAAACACACTTTTATATTTATGCAGACTTATCATAACACACTTTATAGTTATGCAGACTTAACATTTTGCACACACACACATAATATTGCTTATTACAAAGCATATTATTTACAACAGTGTCGCTGGAGGGAGGGGTATATTCAACTCTAAATTGGGGCAAGTATACCCTTGTAACAACAACCTCCTCCTCCTCTCCAGCTCAGGTTCGAAGATCCCCAAAATACACACAGGCAACAGGATTTATTTTAATACAAAAAGGCAAAAACATACAATCAATAAAACAATCTTTAAAAATAGTCCTATGGCATTACTGACTTGTACTCCGTTCAAGCACTCATCTACCTTAGTAGCCTAGGTCGAAATAGCATGGCATTAACTTCCATTGCTACGCCGATGACACCCAAATTTACATACCAGTCAAACCAACCGATAACACCCAATTCCAAAAACTAGAGGCCTGCCTATCGGAGGTCAAATGTTGGATGTCCCTAAACTTCCTACTTCTTAATGGCAACAAAACTGAGATGCTGATTGTGGAACCAGCTAGACATAGACACTTATTTGAGAATAGTACTCTTAACTTTGATAGTTGTGTAATCTCCAAGAGCTCATAAGTTAAAAACCTTGGGATAAAATTCGACCCTACCCTCTCAATCGAGTTGCATATTAAGGAGACCACTAAAACAGCCAAAATCGACCCATGCTAACAGAGGCAAACGCAGAAGTACATAGTACATGCCTTTGTATCATCCAGAATTATTGAAATGTCCTTTTTTCGGGCTTATCTACTGGGCGTACTAAAAAACTGCAACTGATCCAGAATGCTGCTGCCAGAATCCTGACCAAAACTAGGAAATTCGACCATATCCCATCCTATCCTCATTAGACTGGCTACCAATTCAGGCCAGGTGTGACTTTAAGGTGCTTTTACTTAGATATAAATCATTACATGGGATGGCACTGTCCTATTTATCCGATCTGAATAAACCATATAAACCACCACGCGCCCTCAGATGTCAGGACGCTGGTTACCTGTTGTGGCAAGTTGCCACCGTACCAGGGTTCGTGACAGACAGAGATATAGGCAGGGAAGAGTTAACAGGCCAGCAGGGCCGATTTATTTGCACACACTAAACCCGGCCTGGTGTTGACGGCAGTTTGCCCTGTCTCACCTCAGTCCTCCCCGGCGGGTCAACCGCGGAACCCCACAGCCAGCCAGCCTGCCAGGCTTGCAGGAGTGTCCCGCTCAAACCCCGACTGACACCAGCTCTTGCAGGCGGCTCCTGACTGCACCCCCACGAACCTCCGTCGGTCGCCGCCGCGGAGGGAGACACACGCTCTCCCACTCCGTCATCCTCGCTCGCGCCCTTGCCTCCATCCCGGCACCCCTGCAGCGGACCCTGCTCCGACGCGGCTACTGCTGGCTCGTTCTCCGCTCCCATGAGTCTGACGTGACTCCACCGTCTCTTGCCGAACTCCATTCACCACGCCAGCCTCTCACACTAACGTGTTCCCTCTCGCTCACACATTCACACACACAGGTTAAAAAGGCCCAGCTGCAATCAGCCTTAATTGGCCGCTATCCCAGCAGTCAAAAACAAAACTGCAGGTAACAGAGTCTTTTCTTACCGGGCTCCCTATCTATGGAACAGTGCCTGCCTCAATCAGAGAGGCAGGCTCTATCGAAGTCTTTAAGTCAAGGCTAAAAACCCATTTATTCTCTTTATCATTTGACCAGCCTTGAGGGAGTGGCTCAGTCTCTTCTCAGAGTAAGGCTAGCTCAGGGTCCTGCCGATGGATATTAGCATCCTGTCTACATGTCCTATTCTCCTAGTCTACCTGCTCCTGTCCACTGACGCTGGTCATGTTTGTCTGTGCGAGTGAGAGTGTGTGTATGGGTGTGTGTGGGTGTGTCTTCTATCTGTTCCAGGCTGCAGCTTGGCAGTGCTGGCGTCTGCATGGTCCCCCCGCCTAGGATGATGCTGACTGAGCGGGCGTTTGCGTTCTCCTATCTGGGCAGTGTTGGTGCCTGCATGGTCCCCCAGTCTTATGATGACGCTGACTGAGCTGCTGCTCCATCAGATCTGGATGTCCCACCATAATAAACTTTTATACATTGTGTATACGCTGCTTGCCCAAACTCGGCATCTATTGCACGCCCAACCATCCTGGTAGGGGATAACTCTCTGAGTAGCCCCTCTCAAGGTTTCTCCCATTTTTACCCTAAAAGGTTTTGTGGGAGTTTTTCCTTGTCCTCTGTGAGGGTCTAAGGCTGGGGGATGTCGTGTACTAACCATTTATTGTTTCACATGTTGGGCACTGTGAAGCCCTTAGAGACTGTAACGGTGATTAAGGGCTATACAAATAAATGTGATTTGATTTGATTTGATATTATGCATGGTTGTGGGGTGTGTAAGTCTGTGAAGTCAGTAGTGTTGAGTGTTACAAACACGAGACCACACATGCCAAACAATAAACTAAGGACTGCATGGACTGAGCAACATGGGAGAGAGAGAGAGAGACCAAATGGACCAACCACACCTAAACCCATGCAACAACTATCATTAAACCATTATATTTTATTTTAAATTAAACTAGGACCTTGTGGTTACCATCAACAGCACCTGTACTATCAAGGGCCTTGGGTAAACTTTACCCCACTGCTTGTCTCCCACCACCATCATTGCACTCCAAACTCCAGCTATTCCTGGTACCTGGAAAGCACTTTGTCAGTGTCCACCTCATCAGGCATTTCATTGGACTCTGCAGGGAATGCAAAAAAGGGGGTTGTGATCTGAGTAAACAACCACTGGATTCACACCCCACCCCCCCACCCCCAAGTATGTCAAAGTGCATACCAGAGCCAAAGCCTGTTTCTCAAGTGTCGAGTACTTCAATTGGTGTAAATCAAATTTCTTAGAAAAGAAACTGACTGGCCTGTTCACACCTTGATCATCAGTCTGCAACAGAACTGCCGCCGCAGCTGCCACATGATGAGCATCCACTTGCAATTGAAAAAGGCTGATCAACTAGAGGCACAGAGATAACACAGCGGTACTCAGATACTCAGAATCTGTACTGATATATTCAAGATTCAAGAAGTTTAATTGTCACATACACACACGAGGTGTGCAGTGAAATGCAAAGTGGCAATGCTCAGCAGAAATGTGCAAAATAACAGGTTCACACTATTTACAATAACCAACACAATATTTACAATGTCACAGTTTTTAAGAGCTCTATATAAAAAACAACACAATATTTACAATAAGAGCACTTGTTTTCTTTCCAACAAACATGGCGATGCCCCACTGGAATTTGAAGGCTTGGCCAATCCAAAACTCTTGAATGGGCTGTCTTTAATCAACTGTCCTTGTACCTCCACCAGAACAACCTCTTTGACCCCCACCAGTCCGGGTTCAAGGTGGGCCACTCGACCGAGACGGCCCTCCTTGTAGTGACAGCGCTAAAGCGAACTCCCTCTCCTCTGTCCTGATACTGGGTCGATTCCTCTACAACATCAGGAGGATTTGCCCCTTCCTTCTTCAGAAAGTCTGGTGTTCAACCGCCCCAAGTTCCCACACAACTACCCTTCTCCGTTCTCTACACTGGCTCCCTGTAGCAGCTTGCATCCAGTTCAAGACCCTGGTGCTAGCCTATAGTGCAGTGAAAGGAACAGGTCCTTCTTACCTCCAGGCTATGGTCAAGCCTTACACACCCACCCGACCACTTCGCTCTGCTGCCTTGAGGTGACTGGTTGCCCCATCTCTCAGAGGCCCCTGCGGCCGATCAACGGTCACAGCTCTTCTCTGTCCTGGCCCCACAGTGGGGCGGCTGTGGCTCAGGAGGTAGAGCGGGTTGTCTTCTAATCAGAAGATCAGAGGTTCGATCCCCGGCCCCTCCAGTCTACATGTCGAAGTGTCCTTGGGCAAGACACTGAACCCCAAATTGCTCCCGATGGTCAGGCCAGCACCTTGCATGGTAGCTCACTGCCATCTGTGTGTGTGTGTGTGTGTGTGTGTGTGTGTGAGTGACTGGGTGAATGAGAGGCATATACTGTAAAGCGCTATATAAATGCAGTCCATTTACCATGATCTCCCAAATAATGTCAGGACAACAGAGTCACTGCCCATCAATCGCCACAGGCTGAAAACCCACCTTTTCAAGAATCACTACCCTGACCCTTCCTCTTAGCACTTGCTTATTTGTCTGAGCTCTTGTTTATTTATTTGATTTACTTATTTGTCTCATTTGTTTAATTAAAAAGTAGGTAGATAACTTATTGCACTTTTACCTTAGCACTGGTTATGCTCTTAGATGCTTGTTTAGGAAGGAAATGCACTTAGGATTTCTGGTGACTAGTGGTTCTCTTGCCTACCTATGTTGAATGCACTTATTCTAAGTCGCTTTGGATAGAAGCCTGTGCCAAATGCCTGTAATGTAATGTAATATAATCTTAATTCCTGAAAAACTGCCCAGTTTTCTCGCACCACTCTGGTCATGTTGGCTCACTCAACAATTTCACCAACAAACTAAACTCTAGCCTTATCAACGCACTCGATTCAATCGCCCCTTTAGTCACAGGAAAACACCATGCTAGGAAATTTGCACCATGGTTTACTAATGACACTCGTGCAAGTCTGTAGAAAATTAGAGCGTAAATGGCGATTGACCAAACTCGAAGTCTTCCGGATGTTGCTAAACTTCCTACTTCTTAATGGCAACAAAACTGAGATGCTGATTGTGGGACCAGCTAGACATAGACATTTGTTTGAGAATAGTACGCTAAATTCTGATAGTTGTGTAATCTCCCAGAGCCTATAAAATTTGACCCTACCCTCTCATTCAAGTTGCATATTAAGGAGACTACTAAAACAGCGTTTTATCATCTTCGCAATATTGCCAAGATTCGACCCATGATAACAAAGGCAGACGCAGAAATTTTAGTACATGCCTTTTTATCATCGAGAATTGATTATTGCATCGAGAATTGATTATGTCCTCTTTTCTGCTTACATACCGTTTTGGGGGGGTTAAAACGACATCCTAGTGTGGACGGGGGGACAACATGGTGAGAGAAGTATGTGTTTTATGTGGACGTAGCCTCAGTTAACTGTACTCAACACCAACAGACTATTTTTCATTCATTGTTCATCTCTCCCCCAAGCCCACAGCAGAACTCTATTCTACAGAGGAGAGGCTCTCTGTCAGAGTAGACTGAAAACATCCTGTTACATCAGAGTTGGAGGGGAGGAAGAGGAGGGAGGGGTGAGGCGGAGGAAGAGAGAAAGGGCAGCAGAGAGAGTGAGGAAGATGGAGATGAAAAGCATGATGCAGAGAGTGAGAGAAAGAGTGGGAGGGAGGGAAGAGAGAGATAAATGACCATATGATAGAGACCTTCAGTCAGACAGCTGCCAGACCTCAGCAGCTCTTCCTCTCTCTCTGATGATGGAGACCCTGGAAGGAGGTGAACTCTGCTTTCCACAACTCCTCAACACCTCCTGCAGGAAGCTGATGCGTCCTCACTCTGAGACCATGCTGCGCTACATTCTGCTGTCCTCCATCTCTCTGCTCACTGTGGCTCTCAACCTGCTGGTCATCATCTCCATCTCCCACTTCAGGTAGAGATAAACTTCTCATTGTAGCCTAAAATATTTTTGAACTGTCAGATTTACAAGAGGAAATTATTTTTCGGCTATTGCACAGATATTGTAACTGATATTGTATCTACGCCTTTGATGAGTACATTCAAGAATTTTGATAATGCTTTTGTGGATTAATAGTGCTTTACAGCTTGCATTAGAGATACAACTACTTCTACTATTATTACTACTACGACTAATAACACTACTTTTAACACTGCCACTAATACTATTAATGATAATATTATCAATGATGATATTCTCTCACTCCAGGCAGCTCCACACTCCCACCAACCTCCTCCTCCTCTCCCTCGCTGTCTCAGACTTCCTTGTGGGCCTCCTGGTGATGCAGGGTGAAATCCTCCAAATAGGGGCCTGCTGGTTTCTGGGGAACTTCATGTGTTCTGTCGTTCAATATGTCTCCTTTATCGTTACCTCTGCCTCAGTAGGAAGCATGGTGCTCATATCAGTCGACCGCTATGTGGCTATTTGTGACCCTCTGCGTTACCCCACCAAAATCACACCAAGAAGAGTTAAAATCTGTGTTTGTCAGTGTTGGGTCTGTTCTGTTCTCTATAACTCTCTGATACTAAAGGACTTCCTGAAACAACCAGACAAGTATAATTCCTGCTATGGAGAGTGTGTGGTTGTCATTAACTACATCGCAGGAGCTGTTGACCTTGTTGTGACCTTTATTGGTCCTGTTACTGTCATCATAGTTCTGTATATGAGAGTATTTGTGGTGGCTGTGTCTCAGGCTCGTGCCATGCGGTCCCACATTGTGGCTGTCACACTCCGGGGTTCAGTGACTGTAACTGCTAAGAAATCTGAGAGGAAAGCAGCCAGGACTCTTGGTATTGTCATAGTTGTGTTTCTAATGTGTTTCTGTCCATATTACTATCCCTCTCTCATAGGCCAGGATATCTCAAATGGTTCTTCATATTCAGACTTTGCTGCCTTGCTGCTGTTTTTTAACTCCTGTCTTAATCCTGTGATCTATGCCTTTTTCTACCCCTGGTTTAGAAAATCTATTAAACTCATTGTTTCACTTCAGATACTGCAGCCTGACTCCTGTGAGACCAACATACTGTAGAGAGGCTGTGGAGTGACTGAAATTAGACCTTTTCTATGAAGGAGAAATATCTATGTTCATGTTGTTTTTGGGTGAATGAATTCAAAAGGTAAAGCACAAGTTTGGACAGACAAAAATAATAATTGTATTCTATATACTTTATATGTTTTAACTGACATGAACCAGAATATATATATTTTGGTAAAACACACAAGTTGCATGTTACCACAACATGATGGATTAAACATTCTCTGTATAGCAGATGAACTACAATACATTTCATAAATTACTGCCAGAGTACAACTCAAAAGAAAACATTTTTCACTGAAAGGTTTATAGGTACAAGATTAAAAAAGATAGAATTATAGTAAAAACTAATAAAATAATGTAAAATAGTGTACACACACACACACACACACAAAGAGACAAAGGCAAGGGTTGCATGTTACTCAGAAGGCTGTAATCTTCAAGAATCTTCATTGTGTTATTGGCTTTCCTGTTTTGGGTCTCTTGAATGGAAATATAGTAAATATTAGGTTCAGTTGTAATATTAAAATTTGGCTTGTTATTTTGAAATTGTATTTTATGTAAATGTAGTAATATTCTCAGATATATTCTCAACATTATCATTGTAGTACAACAGAAAAATATGATCAGAGAAAGTAATTTTCTTTCCAGTGTTTCTACTGATGAATAAAGGAAAGTCCTTCCACAATAAGTTAGTATAAACACGTCATGAACAAGTGCACAGTGGATTCTTCATCACAGATACAGAAGGTACAATTTGCACTTCCACCAGGAATGTAGTTTGAATGTAGTGTTTGTTTCATGGATAGCAGCAGTGAATGATATGGTAGAAAGTTTCTCTCACCTTATTGACAATGAAATATTTAAGGCAATGACCAAACAACCTTCCAGTCCATCTGATAAACTCTAGACCATTTGAAGGTCACAGTAGAGCCGTAGAGCGCGAGCCGGCCGCGTCGCAGCGGGGAGTGCCGTGGCCGGCTCGCGCTCTGCAGCTGTCAAATCGGTTAACATGGGCGCCGAAAGGAAACTGGCTGCGCTTCCGCATCTGGTATGAACCTGGCATTACACTCTCCGCTAGCACCACATGTGTTGTTGTTTGCCTGTGCGCTATCGTCACGTGATAAATTACGTGATATCGGATCGGTGCATAGACTCGCGTACTTACCGATACCCGATCCAGCATTTTAGGCTGTATCGGAGGTATTTCCGATACTGGTATTGGTATCGGGACAACTCTAGTGCGCACCTTGGCGACCATACCTGTCGGCACCATCCTACTACTCTTGTAGAGAGATTCCATTTATAGGTGCATTGGAAATAGTAGAGGCCTCAATACTGTTCAAAGCAATGTGGTAGCCCATATGCAACCACATGACCCAGGAACAACACCTGCTCTTGGAGCGGCTGGCACTTGACAGGGTGGTGCTTTTTAGGACAACAGCTGGGATCGCACTGAACACCTCTGCCAGGTTGGCACAGGCAGTGTAGAAGGTGGAAGTGTGCACCAGCAGGTCATCCAGGCACACAATGCACCAGCTCCGATCCATGTTGCCAAGACTCGCTCTATGAGGTGCTTAAACCTTGCTGGGGCATCAGGCCAAAGGACATTACAGTGAATTGCCATAGTTAATGGTGTTCAGCGGGTGGTGATCAACACAGAACCGCCAGCTGCTATCTTTCATGTTGACCATCATGACTGGAGCATCCCAAGGCCTGTTGGAGGGCTCTGTTTTCCCAACCACCTCCATTTCCCTGACCTTTTCTGACGGTAAGGCCAGAGCTTGATAGGAGCAGCAGCATCTCTGTCAATTAGGGCTGAGTGATATGACTTTAAAATGATATCATAATATTTTTTAGGTAGAAAAACGTTATTCATGAGTTCACAAGACATGAACTAATGAATAATCTGATAATCTGATGTATCTTGAAAAGGGATTTATTAAAGGCTCAAATATTTTGATACATTAGAACCCAATATTGTGTAAGTTTCCTTTTGTTTATTGTACAGAAACATAAGAAGTCCAATGCCAAAGATACACTTCAGTTCAATCTTTAATACTGAACAAATAGATAGTATCCTGCTATCGACTCTAGTTTGACTGGGAGCCTTGCGACGCATAGTACGAGAACACCTCAGAAAACTCCTTCACACTGCCATCTGATTCTGCTGAAAGAGGTAACCCCAAGGTAATGACAGGAGGGGTGGCACATCACGCCACACACACCCTCCAGCAAGGTTATTTCCTAAAATTACGGACACACCCTTCAAAGGCAGTGAGGGTCGAACTGCTATATTGAAAACCCCTTGAAAAAGTACAGATTGAAGTTTAGGGACTGCCAGAGTCTACATTCCCATTCCTCTTATTAAAACACAGATCCCAACACTTGACTCCTGAGAGAACGGCAAAGTTGACTCCAATATAAATGATTCCGAAGCCCCTGTGGCTCGTAGTATCTGAACAGGCACTTTGTTGATTATCAACCAAAGAGACATAACCTGTTGTAATCAAGGGGGCATAGTTAACATCCTCACTGGCCCACACAATGTCAGGACCCTGAAATGCTACTGCTCCTTCCCTAGCCACAGGCAAATTTAGGCCCAAGGCTGCCAATGCCACTGATCCAGAGAGAGAAGCCTCGGCAACCACCGATGCCACTGGTTCCCTACGGTAGGAGCCGCAAGAGCCATCAGTCTAACAGAGCCCGTCACCCCACTATGAACGTTGTTTAGCCCTTAAAGGCACAGGTAGCAGCCAGGGTGCGGAAATCCTACCTTGGCCAATCCGCAACTCTCCAGCAGCCTGTCTACCAGACACGGACCTGTTGAACACCTTCCTTATCTCCCTGACGAATAGCTCCAGGCTGGCACACACAGGTGAGTGAGATTCTCACAGAGCTGTTCCCCACTCCCGGGCTCTCCCAGCGAGAAGTGTGATGATGTAGGTCGGGGGTGGCGAACCTGCGGCTCACGAGCCGCATGCGGCTCTTTGCCGGCTGACGTGCGGCTCGGCTGCAGCTCGAGTGCTCACTGATTTTTCTCTTGGTGTACAGAATTTTCATATTGTAAAATAAACATCTAAAATGCATATGCATATTTGGCAATACAGACAAAAAGCTGCCCGTTTTTAATGTAATATTTATATATTTTTTTGTCATCATGCAATCATGCGAGATGTCTTGCAAGTAACGTTAACGTTCCAAACATGAAACATTCTAATCTGCGCAGTCTCAGAGGGTTACTAGCCAGACTAGCAGTAGCTACTGACAGAATCGCCATGGATTTAGGAAAGCGTAAAGCTAAACGAAAATATGAAGATGAACACCAGACGTTCTTGCCTGAATGGGAGGAATTATATTTTTTTGTGGATCTAAATGGAAAACCCCTCTGCTTAATATGCCAGACGTCACTGTCGCATTTTAAAGCCTCAAACTTGGAGCGCCATTTCTCCACACACCATGCTAACATAGCGCAGGAGTTTCCCAAAGGCACAGAGCTACGCAAGCACAAGGTAAATACTTTGAAACGTCAGTCAGAGAAACAGACTCTGAAACGGTCACGTTGGCATCGTATCAGGTGGCATGGAATATTGCTTGAGCAAAAAAGTCATATAGTGAGGGAGAGTTTGTGAAGTCTTGCATAGGTGATGTCGTTGCTATCCTCAACCCTGACAATGACGGTTTAAAGCGGTCTGTGTCAGACCTGCAGCTGTCACGGCACACCGTTGAACAGAGGATATCTGACATTAACAACGTAATTGAGACACAGTTATGTACAGATCTTGAGAAGTGCCGGTATTTCAGCATTGCTCTGGATGAGTCTTGCGACATTCAAGATAAGCCACAGTTGGCAATATTTGTGCGGTCTGTGTCAGAAGACTGTGCAGTTAAGGAAGAGTTGCTTGACATTGTGCCCTTGAAAGACAGGACCCGTGGCATCGATCTCAAAGAGACTCTAATGATGGTTGTGGACAGAGCGAAATTGCCTCTCTCAAAACTGACCGCAATAACTACAGACGGCGCACCGGCTATGTTGGGGGCTGCAAATGGCCTCATAGGGCTGTGCAAAAGTGATGATCGTTTTCCAGATTTTTGGACATTTCACTGTATCATCCACCAGGAGCACCTGGTGTCCAAAAAACTGAACATGGACCACATTTTCAAACCTGTGCTTGAGATTGTGAATTTTATTCGCACACATGCTCTGAATCACAGACAATTCAAAAACCTTCTTGCCGAACTCAATGAAGACCTTCCCAGTGACCTATTTCTCCACTGCTCTGTGAGGTGGCTCTCAAGAGGCAATGTGCTTTCCCGATTTTTTGAACTTTTGAGCCCTGTGAAGCTGTTTCTAGAAGAGAAAGACAAAGACTATCCTGTGCTACATGACCCCCAGTGGATTTCAGATTTGGGATTTTTGGTCGACATCCTGCAGCATCTGAACAAGCTTAATGTGGATCTGCAAGGGAAGTTAAAATTGCTGCCTGACCTGGTGCATAGCATTTTTTCTTTTGTCAACAAGCTCAAACTCTTCCAGACTCATCTTCAAAAGAGAGAGTTCATGCATTTTCCCTCACTCGTCAAGGCATGTGGAGAAGCAGCTGAGGTCACAGAAGAGAGAGCGGCATACTATGCAACACTGATTGAAAAGCTGCAGCAGAATTTTGAGGATAGGTTCTGCAACCTGAAGCAAAAACGTCCACAGATCACATTCCTCATCAGCCCTTTCACTACAGAGTCAGACTGTTTGAAAGCCCCTTTAGTAGCAGATGAAGCAGCATCTCAGATGGAGATGATCGAACTCTCTGAGGATGACAGACTTAAGTGTGTTTTGCGGGAGGGAACCATTGAGTTTTGGAGAAATGTGCCCACAGACAGATATCCCAATGTCAAACAGGCTGCACTCAAGCTTATGTCAATGTTTGGATCAACCTATGTCTGTGAATGAGTTTTTTCTACATTGAAACATGTCAAATCAAAACATCGCTCTGTTCTCACGGACACACATGTGAAAGAGTTGCTTCGAGTGGCCACAACGGAATACACGCCAGACCTGAAAAAGATTGTGGAAAAGAAAGACTGCCAGGTGTCACACTGAGTAAATTAAGGTAAGAAAATAGCAATAGAAACTGTTAGTTAGGCTCTTTATGAAGTCACTAGGCCCGTGAGTCACTGTTGTTGTTGTTATGTTGGCATCTGTTTAATTGTGTGGCTCTTCGAAATGGTGTTGGGTTTTGTTGTGGCTCTTTGAGCTGAACTGGTTAGCCACCCCTGATGTAGGTGATATGTGAACGATCGGTAGGAAATGCGAGCGGTCGGTGGGAAAGGGCGAGGGTTGCAACTGAAACACCAGCAAGCACTGAGACACGGAGGATCTGAAAGTACCTGGTTCCCCAGCGTAGTGTTCGGATGGGGGTAGCCGTGGTTCGCTAAACGGGAGAGCTGGGGGTTTTGGGTTCAGTGGAACAGCAGGAGGCAGGGCCGCCACTGGCTGGGGCGGCAGTTGGATATGTTCAATCTGGGTGGATAAATTGGCCAGGTCGTGTAGATTCTGGCTTACAGTAAACAATATGCACCAAAGGTTACAACATAAACAGCTCAATTTCCAAAGAAAACAATAAAATAGCGCAGCAGCATTTTTCCACACAACTTACCCTCAGCAATGCAAAACGGCACTGTGAGGGGCAGACTTTAATTTTGCAAGAAAAAACACTGTCAGATTCATTCAGTCAGATTCAACCAACAATCACATAGGGTAAACGTCCCTATTAAGCCCACGTACCATATAAGCCCACTTGCAACTTCTGAGTCAAATAAAAAAAAACTACATCATCATTTTTTGCTGTGTGATGTTTCTTCCAATGAAGCTGCTTGTTACATAAATTACACTTTTTATTGTAAGCCAATCAGATTTGTCGATATTGAGTTATCGAAACACATGAATGACATGTGCCTGCTGATCCCAGAAGAAGTTGTATATTTTGCATATTTCTACTCCTGTTTTTGGTAAGTACTCATTTGTTATCAAAATGTAAGTGATTAGTGTTTTGAATAAGACATATGTTAGAATATTACTTGAATTAGAAATATTGTTTCTTTTGAAATCAAAATATGAGTTTTAGCATGCTAGCAAACAGACCACATGCTGCATCAATACATTAGCTGCATAGTATGGTTCATTGCAATGACATAAAGCATGATAAGCATGTATGGTTTACATTTTTGTATGCAGTTTATATTATTATACTGTTAAATAGACAATACATGTGTATGTTTATGTTTATTCATTTTTTAATTAACATTTTTACCTGGTGGGCTTAAAGGGGACGCTAGCAAAAAAATCACACTGTCTGGGGTGGATGTAAATGAGTATAGCTAATTACTTCTCTGCATGATCAATTTATACTTTTCATGTTATGTTAGTGCACCATAGAATTATTTCATATAGTTGTTTTTTTAATGGCATGTGCGTAGAATAAAATATTCTGTCTTTTAACCATAAATTCACTGATGTTCCCTTTAAGCCCACCTGCTCCCATTAAGCCCACTTGACTGTGTTTCAATGGGGATTTTCTACCTTTTGACCTTTGAACCATTTTCCTCCCTAATTTTGACCTCACCTGATGAATCAACTACATAATTCAGATAATTAATACCCATATTTAAATATCAGTGATATTGCATAGGTCATTACATTTTGGATAGGCCTATATTCTATCCTAACATTAACAATAAGTTTTTAATCTTTACTTTTCAGATGAGTTTTAGTTTGAGATGACTAAAACACAAAATAACTACAGTTCATGCCCACGCATGATAGAAGCATGCCGTCTGTACAGGGAAGGAACAGTCCGAAATCTCTCATTTCTGGCAAAAAGTTATGGAGTAGACAGGAAGTCGTTGAGGCAGAGAGTGAAGGAGAAGCTGAGCATTGATGCACATCAGGGACATGTGATCTACCTGATTCCAGCGGTAGAGCAGGAGATTTCAGAGTGTCTTCAGTTAGGGTTATAGTGACTGACAGGCTAAGAAAAAGATAACATGAAACAGTGGGTAGCCTAATATGAGGTCATGAAAAGTATGATTTTGCATTATCCAGTGGTTCTCACTGTGTGGCTTGTGGGTATGTGTGTGTGCCCGTGTACGTGTTTGTGTGCACGTGCATAAGTGTGTGTGCAACGTGTGTGTGTGTGCATGTATGCGCATACATGTGTCTGTGTGTGTGCGCGCGCATGCGTACGTGTGTGTGTGCATGTGCGCGCACACGTGCGTCCAGGACTAATGCTTTGTCATTCTCCATGCCTTCAGGTCCTTTGCCAGTGGGGTTGGGGCTTTACCCAGACGGATCTTCTTGATCTCGTTCAAGAGTTTGTGATCATAAAGGAACTTCAAACCCCCTTCAAGGACCGAAGACCCGGCCGAAAATGGTTTGAACGCTTCATGCGGGACCATCCGGAACTGACCATAAGGAAGTCGGAACAGTTCCCAGAGGCAAGGGCAAAAGCCACATCCGACCCAGCCATTCTCAGAGGCTGGTTTGCGCTCCTCGAAAAGGAGATGGTTAAAGCCGATGTCATGGATAAGCCTGAAAATATCTATAACGTAGACGAGACAGGCTTCATCACAGATCCGGCAGCTGGCAAAGTCCTGTCAAGGAGAGGCAGCAAGAACGTGTACCAAAACACGGGTGGGAGCGGGAGGGAACAGATCACTGTCTGCATAACAGGGAATGCAGCAGGACAGACCCTCCCACCCTATGTGGTATACAAGGGGAAACACCTCTATGGATCTTGGTGTGAGGGTGGCCCAGAGGGTGCCCGCTACGCCATGATGGACCATGGATGGATGGAGAGGGTCGTATTCGAGGACTACTTCTCACACCTCTTCCTCAAGGATTCTGAGAGGTGGTCTAACTTAGCATTCCCACGAATGCTAATATTTGACGGACACGCTTCCCACATCTCCCTCAGCCTTGCCTTAAAGGCAAAACAGAACAATGTGGTATTGCTGAGACTGCCCTCTCACCTAACCCACATTCTTCAGCCACTCGACAGAGCTGTTTTCGGGGAGGTGAAGAGGCAGTGGAGAACAAAGCTGCGGTGGCACTCCCGTGTGACCAGGGACAAGATCCGAAAAGAGGATTTCCCATCCAAACTGAAGGCGGTGTTGGAGATAGGTCTAAAGGGTGAGAATCTGAAGAGTGGGTTTAAAAGCACTGGCATTTATCCTTACTGTCCAGACAGGGTGATCACAGAAGACTACACACCATATACCATGGAAGATGGCCAAGCACAACCACAGCCTCTGGCAGAAGCTATGACAAGTAACGATACTCCTCTGGGACCCCATGTGGTCGCTCTGTCTCCACCTGCACAACCTCGCCCAGCCAGGAAAACAGCACTAAACGTTCCAGTGGGACCCTGTGCCACTGCTGTATCTCCAACTGCACAACCTTTTGTAGCCATTAAGCCCATGCCAGACTTTTGACATATTTTTACATATTAACCAATAAAAACATTATAAATGAATTATTGACACTTCAAATGAGAGATTAGACTTTCATTTTAACTAAAATGTTCTCACTTAAATTGGGGCAGTAATTTTAAAAATGTCTGAAAAGCGGATTTGGTGGGCTTAATAGGGACGTTTACCCTACCTTTTGTTGACTTCCAGATTTAAAATTTTCTCAGCTGCTTAGGGAAGTAATTTCCTGTGGAACATGTATAAGTGCCAGGAATAAACCGTTTTCCATAATATGGGACCTTTAACACTGTACAGTGTGAGGAGTGAGCAACACAGAAAGTCACACTGATCATGTGGCCATCCCTCGCGGTTGTGGCCCTAAACAACCGCATAGAGTGTTTATGCCAGAGGCCGGCCCTGTTCATTGACTATAAAAAGCGAATAACCATGTGCACATAGCATGATGGGATAGCATGACCTTCATTCTGTCATGCTCATTCGGGCACGTGCAAACAAACAGCAACACCCGCTCCCTCCCTCCGAAGACCTCAGGTGGGTAATCAGTCGCCGCTTTTATTCAATAGGCTGGCCAATCGTGCATCTGGGGAGTTTTGGCCGCAGCTGTATCCTATGTAATTGGCTGGTCTAGTTCGAATTACATGCAGTTAGGAGGGGGGAAAGCATAGAACAAAAATAGTGGCAACGGGCCAACAAAGTACACATCGTTAGGGTTAAGGCAGGAGCCGAGCAGTCCATGCAAGCGGCAACATAAACACGTATATGTCACGGCTCCAGCCCTGACCCCAGGTTTTCCCTGTATTTTTACCTCCCTTGTGTCTCCACCTCCCCTGTCTGTCTCTCTGTCTGTCTGTGTGTGGGTGTGGCTCCTAGTGATGGGAAGACCGACTCTTTTAACTAACTCGATTCTTTCGAGCCGTCCGATAGAAGTGCATCGATTCTGAATCGATTCATTATGATTCACCAACAAAAACATACCATCCCACGTGAGGTTTTAACCTACAATCCTCAGCATGAGAGTCTGCTGCTCTACTAACTGAGCTATACTAGTAATGGAGGCATATGAGCGCCACCCCTTTCAAACCAGATGTGTAACCAACTGTAAAACACCAACTAAATCACAGGGTAATGATAATAATATTTATAGTATTTACACAGAGTATTGCTATTGATTTCATTTTATTTCGTGTGCTCTTGACTTTCTTTTTCTAATAGAGACATTTTTGTTGACCAATGTTAAATGTTAAATGGCTTATAGTTTACCCAATTACCAGTTAATTTATTAAACAACATCTTAAACAACAAAAACTGTTGTCAATGTGTGCAGAATAGATCGCTACATTATTACATTGGCCTTTTTCACGATCCAATATGGCTCCTTGATCCGGCAGGTACGCGGAAGTAGTCTCTCTCGTTCATCAGACGTGAACCGCTCGGACATCTCGGACATCTGCTCTCTCAGTTCGCGAGATGTCCGATTGAGTCGGAGAAGTCCGATATTCATCTGCTCTCTCGTTCATCTGCTCTCTCGACTCGTTCGCGAGCCGCTCAGTCTCTCTCGTTCATCTGCTCTCTCGACTCGTTCGCGAGCCGCTCAGTCGGATCAGCGGTTCTTGTCCGATGAACTAGAAACTACTTCCGCTTACCCGCCGGATCAAGGAGCCATATTGGATTATGAAAAAGGCCAATGTAATAATGTAGTGATCTATTACATTCTATATACATTGACAACAGTTTTTGTAATGTTTAAGATGTTGTTTGATAAATTAACTGGTGATTTTTAAAAAAATATATTTTTATAACCGCTGCTGAATCAATTCAGTCACGTGTGCGAGTCGAATCACCTCACTCACTTAACTGATTCGGTTCTTTTGAACGATTCGTTCGCGAATCGGCCATCACTAGTGGCTCCCTCTTCCGGCCCTGCCTTTCCTCCACACCTGCCGCCTATCAAGCCATCAACCCAGCAGCATATATACCCCGGCTCTCCAACCACTCGTTGCCAGATTGTTCCGCCAACTACCGTCGTAGTCACCGTCTCGGCCGCTCTAGAGCTACAATCAGAGTTTATTCCCTTGTGTGCCTCCAGGCTGTTCTACCTTTTCTTGTCTCCCAAGATCCCCTGTACGCCTTATTCCTCGTGTCTCCTCGCCGAAACCCACCAGCCTGCCTGCTTCCCTCGCTCCTGCCTCACCTGCTTGCCCCAGCTCCTGCCTGCTTCCCTCGCTCCTGCCTCACCTGCTTGCCCCAGCTCCATCCAGCCCAGCCTCTGCACCCCCCACCTTCCCTTCACCAGCTTCACGATAAAAAAAAACCCGTTATTTTCTACTTCGTCGTCCTGGTCTGCATTTCTGGGTCCTACACAAACTGCTATCCCTGACAGTATAAACAGGTGCACAGTAGATTCTTCATCTCAGATGCAGAAAGTACAATTTGCACTTCCACCAGGAAGCTCTCTTTTAAAGCGTTATTCATAAAATAGTTTGTGAATTTCTTCTCTTGTGGAGAGATTCCATTTATAGGTACACTGGAAATCATTACTGTTCAAAGCAATGTGGCACTCCATATGCAATAGTAGAACTCAGTTCCCCTATAGTGTTACTGTGGCGGACTGGTGGGAGGGTGCGGGTGAGGCGTAGCCTGGATCCAGGAGAGAGTTGAGTCAGTGGACCGACTCTCCCCGGATCCAGCACCGACTGCAGCCAATTAAGGCCGGGCGTCAGGATCGGGCCAAATTATGTTGCTGTCATGCAAATAAAGAGGCCTGTTTGCCTCGTTGACTCTCAGCTCCTGCCTGTCTCTGTCTGTAGCGGCCCCGATTGTAGGGAGTCTGCTGAGTTGCATTTTATTACCAGATGCAATTGTAGCTGTTTTCCTCCTTGAAATGAGACTCTTAGCTAAATTTCTATGGATGTGACGATTCAGTCGAGATACTGTGAAATTACTCACTAATAGGTAGTGATGGAGTTCAATGCATCATTAATGCAGGTCAAGCAGGAGGAGTCCTGCTGTATAATTCCCCTCTCTGCCCATCCATCTGATTGCTTTTGACTGGTTCCAGGTAGTACAGATGATGGAGACGGTGGACCTGGTGTCTAGTAGTGCTCTGTAGGCTGTGTTCTCCGCCTGGCAAGGTAGGTGGAGTACTTTGTTTTTGATGCCCAGGTGGCCCACCTCGACAATATGATCAGGGTGGATGGTGGGGTTTGTGTTGAATAAGGTCCCCTTCACGTCATTGTCCTGCCAGCATTTCCTGACAAAGGTCAGAAGACAGGCTCCTGACAGTGGCATGCTTTGTGCCCCCTTGACCATCTAATGGTAATGGTGATCTTTCTGGTGTCAAGCTCACTTAATTCACAAAAACAAAGTCTCACTGTTACAAAGATCACAGAGCCTGTGTGCCTCCAGGCTGTTCTACCTTTTCTTGTCTCCCAAGATCCCCTGTACGCCTTATTCCTCGTGTCTCCTCGCCGAAACCCACCAGCCTGCCTGCTTCCCTCGCTCCTGCCTCACCTGCTTGCCCCAGCTCCTGCCTGCTTCCCTCGCTCCTGCCTCACCTGCTTGCCCCAGCTCCATCCAGCCCAGCCTCTGCACCCCCCACCTTCCCTTCACCAGCTTCACGATAAAAAAAACCCCGTTATTTTCTACTTCGTCGTCCTGGTCTGCATTTCTGGGTCCTACACAAACTGCTATCCCTGACAGTATAAACAGGTGCACAGTAGATTCTTCATATCAGATGCAGAAAGTACAATTTGCACTTCCACCAGGAAGCTCTCTTTTAAAGCGTTATTCATAAAATAGTTTGTGAATTTCTTCTCTTGTGGAGAGATTCCATTTATAGGTACACTGGAAATCATTACTGTTCAAAGCAATGTGGCACTCCATATGCAATAGTAGAACTCAGTTCCCCTATAGTGTTACTGTGGCGGACTGGTGGGAGGGTGCGGGTGAGGCGTAGCCTGGATCCAGGAGAGAGTTGAGTCAGTGGACCGACTCTCCCCGGATCCAGCACCGACTGCAGCCAATTAAGGCCGGGCGTCAGGATCGGGCCAAATTATGTTGCTGTCATGCAAATAAAGAGGCCTGTTTGCCTCGTTGACTCTCAGCTCCTGCCTGTCTCTGTCTGTAGCGGCCCCGATTGTAGGGAGTCTGCTGAGTTGCATTTTATTACCAGATGCAATTGTAGCTGTTTTCCTCCTTGAAATGAGACTCTTAGCTAAATTTCTATGGATGTGACGATTCAGTCGAGATACTGTGAAATTACTCACTAATAGGTAGTGATGGAGTTCAATGCATCATTAATGCAGGTCAAGCAGGAGGAGTCCTGCTGTATAATTCCCCTCTCTGCCCATCCATCTGATTGCTTTTGACTGGTTCCAGGTAGTACAGATGATGGAGACGGTGGACCTGGTGTCTAGTAGTGCTCTGTAGGCTGTGTTCTCCGCCTGGCAAGGTAGGTGGAGTACTTTGTTTTTGATGCCCAGGTGGCCCACCTCGACAATATGATCAGGGTGGATGGTGGGGTTTGTGTTGAATAAGGTCCCCTTCACGTCATTGTCCTGCCAGCATTTCCTGACAAAGGTCAGAAGACAGGCTCCTGACAGTGGCATGCTTTGTGCCCCCTTGACCATCTAATGGTAATGGTGATCTTTCTGGTGTCAAGCTCACTTAATTCACAAAAACAAAGTCTCACTGTTACAAAGATCACAGACAAAATCCAAGTATAAAGATTATTATTATTTTAAATAAAAAAATTAGAAATCAAACATATATTACCCGCCGTATCTGATTACTATCTCATTAAATTTGAAATCGAATTGATCTGCCCACGCCAAAAGTGTGAAGATACATATATTAGCCGCCGTATTAATGCTACCACGGCCTCGTTACTATTTGAAAACCTGCCCAGTTTTCTCGCACCACTCTCTGGTCATGTTGGCTCACTCGACAATTTCACCAACAAATTGAACTCTAGCCTTACCAACGCGCTTGACTCAATCGCCCCGTTAGTCACTAGAAAACACCACGCTAGGAAGTTTGCACCGTGGTTTACTAACAACACTCGTGCACTTAAACAAGCCTGTAGAAAACTAGAACGTAAATGGCGATTGACCAAACTCGAAGTCTTCCGGCTTGCTAAATTAGAAATGTGCACTCTCGTCAGCCAAAACTGCACACCTCTCTAGGTTAATCAGTGCAAATAAAAACAACCCAAAGTTTCTATTCGACACTGTTGCTAAGTTAACACGGAATCCCTCCCCCTCTGATAGCTCTGTTTTCTCCAAATGATTTCATGTCCTTTTTTACTCAGAAAATCACGCTGATTAGAGATGAGATCACCAGTACACTCTCCACTGGTGGTGCCGTCTCACCCCTGAAAAACTTGGTGTTTCCCGGGTTGACTGTCACAGTCTTTTCTCAGCTTGATTTAGTTTCTACGGAGCCCCGGAGGGGACATAGCAGAAAAAATATATATATAACGAGGGCACGTTTTAATAAAACGTGGGAACGAGATACAAATTGTTCCTATGTTTTAATGAAATCGTTCGCACATTTAAATTGAATTGTTCGCATGTTTAAATTAACATGCTTTAACATGCTAATACCGGTAGCAGCTAGGCTCAGCTCATGGTGTCAACACAATTATTTGGCCATTTACTGATACTGGATGCAGTGAAATAACACTTTTATCTGTGCATTAAGTGTTTGTAATAGATGTACAATGTCACTCAGGGTATTTCATCATGTTATCATTACAGACATATTGGTAGGCTAACAGATGATTGTAAATGCATTATTTTTAGATTCCAACCATGGCCAATATCATGAGCTGCTTTCAGTCATATTTAATAAATATTAGACTAACGTTAGCCTATTTGTAGTAGGCCTAGGCTACTCTCATCATGCATTTCCTACCAACTTTGCACAATGCCATCACCTAATATTTGATTACAATTACTTGTCATTTGCCTATCAAAATGGCTGCAATTAATATGTAATTGCATAGCCTACTATGAATATGCATTCATTTGAATTTTCTATACAATCACTGATTCTTGAGAGTTGGGACAAAACATGTCCTACATAGAAAAGTCTAATTTATATTAAAAATCAAGAAATTCATCATGATTTACATACTTACAAAGTTAAATCTAAAGGAACTGTGTATACCTATGTTATTTTTTAGCACACATTTTTATCTTTTTTGGGGAAATTTGTTTAAATGTATGGTCTGTGGTTAGAAGGTCCATGTTATTGTACTTGTCCTCAGCAAGAGGCCACAATATTGACCAGCCCAAAAAAACTTTAAAAAACTCTACAATTGTGAATACATATATATCAAATAAAAAAGAAGGGTTATAAATATATAAAACAATGCATGAAGTGAACGTCAAACAATATTTTCCGTAAAAATCTGCCTATCAAAGTTGTGTCCTCAGTTTCTGTCAACTCCGTCAGATTTTTTCATAAACCTCATTAAATCAGGAAATAGCATGGTCAGCTATATCCCTGAGGACCCCTTTTCGTCTCCCTGCCTGTGCTGAATGCAACACTACCACACATGCTCTGGTAAGTTTTACATTTTTTGATATTTTAGACAAACAATGTCAATATTCCTATGGTCACAGCTGGACCATGTCAACACCGTCTCTCCGTTATGATACGTTTTTTAAACCATAGTGGATGGAATTTAAGCATTTTAGTGAGGTTATTGAGACAGCTAGCAACTGAGGAAAAACCAGCTAGCTGCAGTGTACAATACATGTTTTGGCGGGAAAATACATGCCCTTACGTCAACTCTGTCAGACGTCAACTTCGTCAGGTTCTACGTCTGACGGAGTTGACGTGTAAGCTGACGGAGTTGACAAATCCGCCTATAACCTCTTAATGTGCTAATATAATATTATTTGTGAACATAGTAAAGGATTAAAATGTTATTTCAGGGTTTTATTTACACATAAATGTACATATATAGCATGAATTACATTATTTAACCATACTGTATAACCTACACTTCTGCTTATTATTGTGTAACTTTCCCAGCACTTATATATTAAATAAAAAAGCCAGTGTGTAGATTTTCGCAACATCTGGTTGTGAAACTGAATATTACATTGAATGGCGGCCTCTGTAGAGGGACCCACTTCTATGTATATATAAAGGGCTAATTCTAATGTCAGGAAAATGCAACATTTCTTATTTTCATGGAATTATACTGGAACATGCTTATGAATATTAGGCTATATTCAATTTCTGCCAAATCCATTACGTTTATTTTCACCACTAGATGTCACCAGAAACTAGACACTGCACCTTTAAGATTTTACATAAATCAATCAATCAATCAATCAATCAATCAAGTCAAGTAAATGGAAATCTGATTCCATAGTCTTATTCTAATACATTTTTCATTACTTCAATTTGTATTGTAGGAAAGCATGGCTAGACAGAAATTGTCAGTTGAGGAGCAAAGGAGAAGAAATAGAGAGTACCAACGAAAGAGAAGAGAAAAATTAAACAGTGACCCAGAGAGCAAACATGACATGCAAGAGAAGGAAAGACAAAGGTGGAAGAAGAGAGTTCAAGACAAAAGGAATACAAATAGGCGAGATGGGAGACAGGGCAAAGAGGAACCAGAGAAAGTATTGGAGAGAGGCACAGAAAAGGTCCAAACAGAAAAGGTCCAGTGAAGGTGCAGTGCTGGAGGCAGACACCCCCCCAGATAGTCCGCAAGATCAGAATATTCAAGAATGCAATGCCAGACACAGCAGACAGTCTTTCAGACAGGAAAGGGAGAGAAGAAAAACGAGAAAAAGGCATTCAAGAGAAATAAAAGTGTCAGCGATAGCAGTTACTTGGACCCAGAAAGGCAGACCCGGACAACGGAGTAGGGAAAAAGGTGTTTTATTGAAGAAGCAGGTGACGAGAAGGTGGGGGGTGCAGGGACTGGGCTGGACGGGGATGATCCAGGTTGGGAAGGCAGGAGCGAGGGACGCGGGGTGAAGCTGGAGCAGGCAGGTGTGGCTGGAGCGGGGGAGACAGGCAGGCTGGTGGATACAGCGAGGAGACACAAGGGGTCGAACACACAGGGAATCTTTGGGGAGACAAGAGAGTTAGGTTACAATAGCCGAAGGCACACAGGGGAATAAACTCAGATAAGGATCTTGAGCGGCCGAGAATGCGAATACCACGAATAAGGCGGAACAATCTGGCGACGAGTGGTTGAGGAGCCGGGGTTTTAATACTGCTGGGCTGATGGCTTGATGGGTGACAGGTGTGGAGGAGAGGCAGGGCCGGGAGACGGAACCACACCCACATAGACAGACACTGACAGACAGGGGAGGTGAAAACATGGGGAAACCCCGGAGCCGGGGCTGGGGCCGTGACAAAAAGCTTTGAAAGAGAAGCTTAAGAAGGTAACAAAGCAACGAAACAAACTGAGAAAACAAAAATGGCGAAGAAGAAAGGCTACAAATAAAACACCACTGGACTCCCCAGGCACAGAAACAAAGAAGATGCTATCAGGAAGCAAAATTAGGAATCCAAAAATCAAGAAAGCCCTTCTATTCCACAACATCCTCAGAAGAGAGTTGAAGAAAAACAAACAAACTCCTGGGCCACGGCGTCAGGAACCAGCACTGAGTGTGTCATCAGGCAAGATTCTCAAAAAGTATCGTCTCCTTCACCAAATCCACCAGTTTGGGTTAACCTACAAGTTAATGAGAGGAAAGAAACAGACAAAGAAAAAGCCAACATTCCTACAGGGTATAACACAGACTGTTCAGGATTTCTTCCTAAACTCTGCACGTGTGACAACTGATAAGACGGACACCATCACTAGGAACAACATGAAGCACCAGAGAATGATCCTGACAGACTCCATGATCAACCTCCACACTGATTTCCTCATTAGGAACCCCACTGTGAAGCTGAGCTATTCTTCATTCTGTGCTCTGAAGCCATTCTATGTTACAGCACCAAAAGCATCTGATCGGAAGACATGTCTGTGTCAAATGCATGAAAACGCATGCTTAATGCTCGACGTCCTTAGATCGTCTGGTGTTGTGAAGTCAAACAAACTGGATGACAGTTTTCAATTAGTTTGTTGCTCTCCAGCAAGTGAGGCCTGCCTTCTTCGCACCTGCTCACGATGTCTAAACAAAGGTACAGTTCCAACCCAAGAGCAAGACAAAATCCATGTTCAGTGGAAGCAGTGGGAGAGAGTTGAAGAAGACACAGTCAATGGAATCCACATCAACACTAAGCTCGTCCAACACAGCGGCAGTCTTTCAGAGCTCATCAAACTCTATGAGCAAAAATTCAGAAATGAAACCACAACACATGTGTGTTTAGTGCGAAACCAGTCAAAAGCATACAGAAACACAATTGAGATCTGTGATGAAAGTACAGCAATTGTCCACGTTGACTTTTCGGAATCCTGGAGATGCAGGTATCAATCTGAAGTTCAGGCCTGCCATTTCGGACAAAATCTGCCACAGATAACGCTGCATACCGGAATGTATTACATTAAGGGTGGAAAGGCAGGGTTTTGCACACTTTCAGAGTCAAAGAGACAGGATGCTGCAGCAATCTGGACACACATGGATCCAGTCCTAAAAGATATCAAGACGAAATATCCACAGGTTACCACCGTGCACTTTTGGTCTGATGGTCCAAGTAAACAGTATAAGAACAAGAAGAATTTTTTTCTTCTGTCTGGTATCCCACCTACACTGGGGTTTGAAAGAGCAACATGGAACTTCTTCCCCACTTCCCATGGTAAGGGCGCACCAGACGGCATTGGCGGAACAGTGAAAAGAACAGCTGACAACCTGGTCCTGAGAGGAAATGACGTGACGGATGGAAACACATTCTTTGAAAAGGTCTCAAACAGTCTGAAGGGCGTTCAGCTGTACTACATTGCAGAAGAAGACATGCAAAGATACGATACACTTCTCATGCAACCTCTCAAACAGGTTCCCTCAACAAGACAAATACACCAGGTCATCGCACATGAGAACAGGATCCACCACAGACAACTATCCTGCTTTTGCAGCGAGATGTTGGTTTGCCAGTGCTTCAGCCCAGCTACCTTCTATTTCCATGGCTACCCAGAGGAACAGCAGAGTGATACAAGGAGGGCAAGGAAGAAAAGACCTTTGGCCATGTTGATGGAGGAGATGGAAAAAGAGATGGAAGGGGAGATGGAAGAGGATATGGAGATGGAAGATGTGATGGAGGAGGAGTTGGATGAGGAGCCTCTGAAAGGTCCTGAGGGTACTATGACAGTAACGACTGTTAGCAGCCTTAATAATGGAGACTGGCTAGCAGTAGTATATGATGACCACTGGTGGCTAGCCAAGACCATTGCTGTGGATACTGAGCATCAAGACGTGAAAGTGGAGTTTCTGTATCCCCATGGTCCAACAGCAAAGGTTCAACCTAAGCTTGGCAGGAAGGATGTCTGTTTCTGCCCAGTTGAAGACATCATAGTGAAACTAATGGGAAATGCATCACCAGTCCAATCAAGAACACGAGAGATCTACAGCATAGCCCCTGATGTGATGGCCTTCATAGAGCGTGAGCATGTCCGACGCCTGTTGCTCAAGGCATAAGTGCAGGTTAGACAAAAATGAAATCTTAAGTAAGCTAATTGAACCTGTTTCTAGGCTACAGATTTTGTGTTGCAAGCCTTTTGAGCAGTATTGTTGTTAAGGAATGTCAATTTAAGATCACACCCAGTATGAAGTAGGCAGTGCAGGGCAATCACACCCACACACGCACACACCCACTCTCTCTCTCTCTCTCTCTCTCACACACACACACACAGACACACACACACACACACACACACACACATACACACACAGCCGCTCTCTCTCTCTCTCTCTCTCTCTCTCTCTCTCTCAATTGTCATCTGTCTGACACTTTTCATTTATCTTTCCAGTTAGTCACGGGACCCACACCAGAAAGGCACCAGAGGACCCACACAGGCTAAGAGGTGTAGACGGAGGACGTGGAGGAGAGGAGAGGAAGACAAGAAGAGAGGAAGAGTAGAGGAGGAAGTGGAGGAGGAGGGGAGAGGAACACAGGAGGAGAAGAGGTGGATGAGAAGGAGGAGAGGAGGAAGTGGTGGAGGACAGGTAGATGAAGACGGGGAGAGGAGGGCAAGGAGAAGAGGAGAAGGGCCCCTGTTCTCCATCATTGTTTTTTCGATAGTTGGAAACAGTGTAATTTACAGTATGTTTATTATTATTATGTTTATTATTTACTAAACACTATTACAACATACTTCAGAACTTTAGATTCTTGCTGGACTGGAAGAATTAAAATTGTATACTTTTTAGTGTGTCTGACGGAGTTGACACAAATCAAGTTCTAAAGGGAAACATGTTTATTTGTTAAAAAATTGTTTTTATTTAGAACCTGTTCCTTTACATGGTTAAATAGCTAAGACTTTTCTCTACAGAAATATATAACTAATGAATATAGTGTGCATTTAAAAAAAATGATTTTTAAAACCTGTTTTGTCCCAACTCTCAAGAATCAGTGCATTAAGATCAGCCATAGTCATTTTGTTAATCACCCCATACTAAATGAACAGCTCTCTGCTATCGTAAAAGTTATGTATGTTTGGAATTCATAGTTTGTTTAATCCCCTTCCCACAGCAGACAGTTAAAACAATGGATGCTGAGCTGAGGGGTTTCTTACGTAAGCGGAAAATTGCTCAGGAATTTTTCATGTCAGTCTTGTATCAGTCACCTTTTTGTGTGTTATTAATACTTTGATAGAAGTGTACTCCTTCATTGTTATGCTGATTGCCGTTAATTAATATTATCGGATTATATTATATTTGGATAATAATAGGCTACTACTGCATTCATTTGTATGTTGCATGTAGATGTTTAAGGTTGAGCTCATTTTATTTTAACTACTTCATATACTGTTGGCTAGTTTAATCTACAGCAATGCATCATATTCTATAAGATCATCATAGTGTTTGTAGTGTCGCTGTCCTGTGAGAACAACATATCTCTAAAAAGTCAACTTTTCATGAGCTCAGAAAAACAGCCCTTTTTCAGCTTTGTGACAATGCAGCTAATCCAAGAGGGTTTTAAGAAGTTTATTTCTTTTAAAAAGTAGGAGAATTTTCTCAAACCATAAAGGAACACTTAATCCTTTAGTTCATCACAAACATTCAGAATCAACACATTTGGAGATACCTGGTTTTCACTGAACAGGGATGGTATGAAAATTTGTAATCTGAAAAGTAACTAAAGCTGTCAAGCTACAAATGTAGTGGAGTAAAAAGTACAATATTTGCCTCTGAGATAGAAGTATAAAGCTGCAGAAAATACTGGAAATACTCAAGTAGAAGTACCTCAAATTTGTACAGTACTTGAGTAAAAGTACTTATTTACATTCCACCACTATGCAAAAGGAGCTGTAATATACAATGGCTATAAATAAATGCTAATACTGAAGTTGACCACACAGTGGCTATCTAACATCACAATATGTGCAGCATCACAGTACAAGTGGCAACAAGGTGGGGCGCCCCGTAGCTTTGGGTCCACAATTATGTGGGGGTGCTTGGACCCCTTTATGATTGCTTGCAATTATAGTTAATAATGGATTATAAAAGCGAAAATCAACCCAAAAAAGGGCTTGACGTGGCTTGATAAGGTCAATTTAAAATGATTTCAGCACTCAAATGTTATAATGAAGTGGGAACCTTATGACTTAACCAGAGTCATCAAAGTCTGAATTTAGGCTAAAACGAAGGCATGATTCGGGTGAATGGCCTAAGATTGAAAGCAAGACAGTGAATGTAAACAAATGTTGCTTAATGTAGATTTTAGTGTCAAATAATTAATAATTTTACTATATATATATAGGCACGCTAATAGTACAGTCTAATCATGCTCATTTTTTTTTTTTTTTTCCAGACTGATGGATCTGTAATCCCTGTAATGATGGACGGTGACCTAGCAAAGTATATCCCTAAAGCTGGAGATAGAATAGCTACTGTGGCCTTCTGCCGGCAAGCCAACGCATCGCTTGACTCAAACAGCAGGAAAGCATCTATACTCACAAGGCTGCGACAGAGATTGCAGTCTGATGAGGTAACGGCACCCGCAAAAATGAAGCAATGGGAAGGAAATACAAGTGCTAAAAAAAGAAATAGACGGGTTGAGCTTGGCTGGATGGACTTTGATGAAAATGAGAAACGGTACAAACAAGTGAAGGCAATCAATGGTGGAGGAACAAGACACCTAACCATCGACAAGGATACAACAGTAGTGGACATCAAAGAAATGGCTGAAAAACTGTTTTTCCCAAATGTTTTTTCAAAGAAAAAGAAGAAACTCTCATATTATTCAACTGAAATTGAGTTTTCTCAGGTACAGGTCAACAGTTTGAGCACTGTGGAACAGTTGTATGCAGAAAGCAGACTGAAAATCCTCAGACTGTATCTAAGTACCAAAATGAGAGAGGAGGAGCTGTCATCAGAGGAAGGCGAACTTGGGATGCAGCTAGCCTTAACCCCAGTTGTAGATCTCACAGGAAATGATCCACTGTGGCGGACTGGCGGGAGGGTGGGGGGAGGCTTAATTGGATCCAGGAGAGAGGTGAGTTAGTGGACTGCTTCTTTCCTGGATCCGGTACCAGCTGCAGCCAGTTGGGACTGATTGCAGCTGGGGCCTTTTTAACCTGTGTGTGAATGCGTGAGTGTGTGCATGCCAGGGTGAGAGACTGGCAGTGTGACCGTGGAGCCGACAGGGATGGTGGATCCGGTCGGCTGTCTGTGTGTGGAGCGGAGAGACGGGGCCAGCACCAGCGGGAGAGACGGAGCGGGAGCGGGCCGTCTCCTGCCGCGGCGTCCAGCGGAGGTCTGCGGAGGACGCAGTCGGGAGCCGCCTGCAAGGGCTGACCAGTCGGGGTTGGGGCGGTTTGAACCTACAATCCTCAGCATGAGAGTCTGCTGCTCTACTAACTGAGCTATACTAGTAATGGTATCACATGAGCGCCACCCCTTTCAAACCAGGGGCCTCATTTATAAAGGTTGCTACGCACAAAAAAGTGGCGTTAACGGGGGTGAAATGTGCGTACGCATATTTTACCGCAAACGTAGGGATTTATAAAAAAATTCTATGCCGTAAAAGGTGCGCAGTTCTACGCATCCTTTCACCGTAGAGCTCACCGCAAAGTTTTTCAGACACGGGAATCAGCGACGACCGATGGGGAGATCATAAAATAAAGCTCAGTCCTCTTAAAAACATAGTTTTATAAGTGTGCTTTCACAGGAATTGTGGTCTGTTGTATCTGTTAAGCCACTACTTAAAACCTATTTTTATACAAAGGCATTCTCTTAACTCTTATTTTATTTATTATTTTACCGGCCGGCGCCAGGATGAAGTGACTGAAGGGGCAATTTTTCATAAAATAAAATTCAGTGATTTAACCTGCAACAACCTCAGAAAGGCTAAATAACAACAACATGAGGCTACTGTTCAAAATCAAAGAATACAATCAGAGACTCACATAAGAACGAAGCACTGCAGAGAATTTATGAACGATAACGATTCTGTCAAAATCAGCAGGGGGAGTCTCTCTCTCTCTCTCTCTCTCTCTCTCTCTCTCTCTCTCTCTCTCTCTCTCTCTCTCTCTCTCTCTCTCTCTCTCTCTCTCTCTCTCTCTCTCTCTCTCTCCACAATGGGGGGAATGTATTTACCACCACAACAAGCAAGCAGGCTGAGAAACCGAACTAAGTGACGTGTCTGTCTGTCTATCGATCTCCTCCGCTCTGTTTCAGTGGGCTACTATGGACGCCCTAGCATACACCTATGGAAATATTTTTCTATAGATACATAAAGCTTAAACTGAGGGGGCAAAAATACAACTGAGGGGCTAAGCATAGTTTACTCTCTCATATGTAGCTCCTTATGCTCAATGTTGTATAACTTAATAACTTAACTTAACTTAATCATTTTTAAATTGTTTTTATCATTTTGTTCATCGTCAGTTTGTCTACTATTTTTATTTTGTCTTCTAAAGCACTTTGTAACTTAAACTAAAGTTTATTTTTATTAAGGTGTGCCGGATTATTAGGGCTTGTGCTGTTCTCCACAATGTGGCCCAGATCCTCTACTGAGCACCAAACAGTAGCTACACCTTTACGGCGCTCAACCTCAGTGATGAGCACCTCGATCTGCACTCCGCAAATTTCGCCTTTCTTGCAGTTGCCGTCTCTCCGTCTTTCCCTCATTGATAGTCCAACAAAGGCTCCTTAACAACGTCGGCATATTCATGACCTATTTAGCATTGACCATTTATGGATGATTGTGGGACGACACTGGGAGGAGTAGTGGGAGGACACTGGGAGGAGTACACGAGCGCACGATTCACCGCAGGTGGGTATTTATAAAGAGAAGACTGCTACAGGTGTGCGCCGCACGGTTTTATAGATCTGAATATTTTCTTGCGTTAGTAGATTCTGAGGTTTGTGCGTACGCAATGTTTTAGGATGGAATCTACGCAAAGTTTTATAAATGAGGCCCCAGATGTGTAACCAACTGTAAAACACCAACTAAACCACAGGTTAATGACAATAATAATATTTATAGTATTTACACAGAGTATTGCTATTCATTTCATTTTATTTCGTGTGCTCTTGACTTTCTTTTTCTAATAGAGACAGTTTTGTTGACCAATGTTAAATGTCAAATGGCTTATAGTTTACCCAATTACCAGTTAATTTATTAAACAACATCTTAAACAACAAAAACTGTTGTCAATGTGTGCAGAATAGATCGCTACATTATTACATTGGCCTTTTTCACGATCCAATATGGCTCCTTGATCCGGCAGGTACGCGGAAGTAGTCTCTCTCGTTCATCAGACGTGAACCGCTCGGACATCTCGGACATCTGCTCTCTCGGTTCGCGAGATGTCCGATTGAGTCCGAGAAGTCCGATATTCATCTGCTCTCTCGTTCATCTGCTCTCTCGTTCATCTGCTCTCTCGACTCGTTCGCGAGCCGCTCAGTCTCTCTCGTTCATCTGCTCTCTCGACTCGTTCGCGAGCCGCTCAGTCTCTCTCGTTCAGCTGCCCTCTCGTCCGATGAACGAGAGAGACTACTTCCGCTTACCCGCCGGATCAAGGAGCCATATTGGATTATGAAAAAGGCCAATGTAATAATGTAGTGATCTATTACATTCTATATACATTGACAACAGTTTTTGTAATGTTTAAGATGTTGTTTGATAAATTAACTGGTGATTGTTTGATAAATTAACTGGTGATTTTTTAAATAAATTATTTTTTTTCTGGCGCTGCTATAACCGCTGGTGAATCAAATCAGTCGCGTGTGCGAGTCGAATCAACTCACTCACTTAACTGATTCGGTTCTTTTGAACCATGTCGAGCAAGAGTTGTTGCCGGCGGTGGTAACACGAGCAATCTCTTTTATCACCTCAAAACAAAACATGTCCGCGAGTATGAAGAGAGTACTAGGATGTGTCGGAGGAAGAAGTCCAGGTTTCAGGCCAGTGATGAAGACCGGACCTCCACGCCAACACTTAATCTTTTTCACGATTCTGTAGATTCTGTAGTTACTGGAGTCTCAAACAGGTTCAAAGAAGTCACTGGAGATGATCAGAGTTCGATGCAATAGAGCTTTATTCTTCAACAGAGACAAAACCCGAGTTGGTCCCGGAACCAGACTGAAATACAACTGTCTGTGCATGATCTTAAATATCCTACAAACTGGGTGGAGACTGGGTGGAGAATACTGATTCTACGCCCATTTTTCATTAATTTCAGCTTTGTCAGCAAGAAAATATTCTTTGTCAGCAAGAAAATAATGGTGTCCAATCGTAGCCGTAAAACCCATGGTTTTGGGGATTTTCCTATTCACCATTATAAAATGGCCGCCTGGGCCTCTCCTGTCTGCGCATGCTCCGCCTGTCTATTTTTAGGCCTCTGCAACTCGTCCTTGGACACCCTTATTGCAAGACGGCCTCAGACTGTATTTTTTAAAAACTTTATGATTACTGTAGGGAAACTGTTAGACTATGTTTTTTGAAGCTTTATTGAAACTTTTATGATTACTTTATGATCTTTTAGGTTACATGCTTAATCAAACATACTTTATATTTATGTAGACTTATCATAACACACACACTCTGGATTATATTGCTTATTACAAAACATATCATTGCTTAGTACAAAGCATATTATTTACAACAGATGCGCGCAGACAAGCAGTCCCTCCGCAAGTGGTGCTAAACGAAAAACCACAACGCAGACGTCGCTAGCCAAGTCATTTTCCAGTGGCTATCCGTATGACGAAAAAAAGCAAGCGGTGGAAGGACATTCCACATTCCATAACGGAGTACCTATGTAAGGACATGGTTCCTATACAAACAGGTTTAAGGCATTGATCAAAACACTGGATCCCAGGTCGAAAATACTTCAGCCAAACTGGAAAAAAGTTTGCATATAATGTGCTATTTATCTTTATAATTATTTTCTTGGCATGTTGCCTAACCTTTGAAGTTTTTGTTATATACAGTAGAAGTTATTTGAAGTATTGGAATAAATTTACATTTTTACATTTTTCTTTTTTTTTTGGAAAATATTTCTTTGTATTGTTCAGAACCTATTTTGGAAAAAAGTTTGCATATAAGGTGCTATTTATATTTAATACAGTGCAGTTTTGCACAATAAAACATTCATAAACACTTAAGTTCAATGTCAATTTTGTATATACAGATTACAGAATACTAATGGGAGAGCCCAGTAGAAACCTCATAGTTAACCCCCCGGGAATAAACTGTTACCATCCCAGAGTCTTGTACTGCTCCTAAAGCATTTTTTATTATTATTATAAGAAAAACAAATATACCGTGATATATACCGTTACCGTCCAAAATTCTAAATATACCGTGATATAAATTTTAGGCCATACCGCCCACCCCTAGAAGGGGGCATTGTCTCATTGACCTAATCAAAGCCTTCACAAACCCATACATTTTAAACACTAAGGTGTTTATTAAGATGCGTCTACCCGATGGAAAACTTGAGGAAGGGGAGGGAAGTGGTGTGTCACGAGACTGCCTAACAGAGTTTTGGACAGACTTCTATGAAAGGTGCACCTTGGGAGGGGACGTGAAAGTTCCCTTTATTAGGCATGATTATCAGTCTGAAGAGTGGCAGGCAATTGCCAGAATCTTAATAGTAGGGTGAAGGATTGCTCGCTATTTCCCAGTGAAACTGGCAGCACCGTTTCTTGAAGAGGCACTGTACGCCAGAACCACCAGCAGCTTAAAGGACACCTTCTTGCAGTATGTGTCTGATCATGAGAGAGAGGTTCTTCTGAAGGCTTTGGAGGACTTCAACTCTGTTGACAGCGATGCACTGTTCGATGCCCTTGAAGCACACGAGTGCCAGCAAGTTCCTACCAAGGACAATCTGATCCCACTGCTGTCACAGATGGGACACAAGGCTCTCATACAGGCACCAATGTATGTCATAGAGTGTTGGTGTCCCATTTTGGTGCACTTAGCAAGTGTGTTGCCACCAGATGCTCTGCATCGTGTCATACATCAGAAAACACCTACTGGAAAAGCTGTGAAGGAGCTTCTGCGGTTCCCACAAGATATGACTCGACCACAGACAGCAGTTGCCTGGCACCTGAAGAGATATGTAGGTGAAGTTGAGCTGTGCACCCTTCAGCTTTTCCTCCGCTTCTGCACTGGTTCCAATTTGATTGAAAAACCAATTACGATACAGTTCATCGAAACCTCGGACTTCGAGCAAAGACCACAATCACACACGTGGCTGCGTTTTAAAGCTACCTGTAGGGTACCACAATTATCCAGAACTCCGCAGTGAGTTCAATAGTATACTCACCAGCTCTGTATGGGTGATGGATATCATCTAGGCCAGAAGGCTGAGAGCACCGATAACACCCACAATTTCTACTGCTGTTATGGTTTCGAAATTTGTGGAATGTTCAATAAGCACAAAACGGCTACTAGATAGCTCTTTGGAAACCATAACTGTTTCAATTATGCAATTTTGAGAAGTATGTTTTAGTTCCAACAGAAGTCTCTTAAAAGTGGTATTTAGGTCCTAAGCAAAAGGGTTTTATTGCAACCAGCTTTTTTGACATTTGACATGTTTACAATAGGAGTTCCACATGTTTAAAAATAAATGCTTTATTGTTGATAAAAAGCTCGGTATAAGCTGAGCCAGTTACTCATTTATTGCTCATAGTTAGGGATTAGCATATTAAGTGTATCTTTAATTTGGGGAAAAGTTATTGAGACGTGAAAGGTGAAAAATTAACAGGGGTTTTGGAGGAAATGCCTTCAAATTTGGATGGCAGGTACGGGTAAAAAAAACAATTGGCTTGGGGGGTAGGTTATTGTTAACCTAAATAAAATTATGAAGAGAATATTCAGCCTGAATGTGAATTTGCTCTTTTATGTGTAATATTTGAATTGCAGAAAGGATATAAAGAAGTCTGTTACTCCAGTTAATGCCAGTGCCTGTTGTATCATGGCTGACATTAAAGTATGCCTAAGATAGGCCTGGTCAATTAAAATTG
>JAXDDX010000423.1:0-73206 GCA_034670405.1 Hoplostethus atlanticus | reverse complement strand
GGTAACCTGTGATTTGGGTTTGATAGGGACCTTTAATGTTGTTGGGGGTACTTGACTGTGTAATATGCGTGGTATCCGTGGGTTTGAAGTAGACCTTAGTGGCCATCTTCTTTGTGTGAGTTAGTGGTTGAAAGAATACTGTGGTGTCTAAAAAGTTAACCTGGTTGGGATCGAGGGTGTATTTAACCTTAATGGAGGGATGGGTGTTGTTTAGTGTGTCTATAAAGTCCGGGAATAAGGCTGGGTCGTGTGGCCAGGCCCCTATGATGTCATCCAGGAATCTCAGGTAGAAGGTAGGTCGTCTCGTACACCTGGCAAGAGCCTCGTGCTCCCACAAGCTCATGTATAAATTGGCGTAGGACGGGGCAAACCTTTGACCCATGGCTGTGCCCTCCACCTGCAGGTAATATTTATCGTCGAACATGAAGTCGTTGGTTGTCAAGCAGAGTTCTAGCAGTTGTAGTAGGTCTATATCTGGTCTAGTTCTATCCGGGTATGTGTTCATGATTTGTTTAACTGAAGCTAAGCCCATAGTTGTGTTGATGTTTGTGTATAAACTGTCTATATCTATGGTGAATAGGTGTGCCTGGGAGGGGACTTCCATGGGTCGGATGGTCTGTAAAAAGTGATAGGTGTCTTTGATGTAACTTGGGTGCCTGGTGGAGAGGGGCCCCAAGTAATAATCGATGAAGCGCGCCACATTGTAGGTGGCGCTGCCGCAGTCGGAGACTATAGGTCTTCCGGGAGGAACCTCACAGGGGACCGTCCAGGTTGGGGGTTCTTTATGGATTTTTGGTAAGAGATAAAATTGACGGGGGCGGGGATCGTCTGGGCCAAATAAAAAGTCTTTTTGTTTTGCTGTTATGATTTTCCGGTGGTAGAGGGATTGTAAAATGGTTCTGATTTTGGTTTGGGTCTGTGCCTGTATACTATGTTGGATGGGTTTGTAATGTTTCTGATTGGCTAATTGTCTGTTTGCTTCCAGTCTATATTGTTGTCTGTCCATGATTATGATTTTGGATCCTTTGTCTGCTGGCTTGATAATGATGTTTGGATTTTGTTTTAACTCTAAGATGGCCCTACTTTCTTCTGGGGAGAGGTTGTTGTGGAGGTCTGAGGGGGGTCGGAAGGAGCGTAGGGTTCTCCTGTCTCGCTCAATGAGATCCCGAACGCCCCTACTCAGACCTGACCACTGCGGTTCCCAATTGGAGGGGTGAGTAAATGGCATTTTGGCGGAGTTGGAGTCTGATTGGAAGTGGTCTAAAAGCTTAAGTCTACGGTGGTATTGGTATAGGTCCCTGTGAAGTTCCTCCCAGTCAACCGTCCTAGGGCGTGGGATGAAGGTGAGACCCCTCTCCAACAGGCGCACCTGCACCACAGAAGGAGAGAAGGTTCTGGACAGGTTCAGGACACTGGAAGTGGACCCCCAGGAGAGGTCCGGCATTGACCCCGGTTCTCGTCCCTGACCAGGGGGTGAAGGCGGTAAGGCGGGTGAGTTGGAAAAAGTGACCGGGTTAGGTTCAGAAGGAATTATAAATTCAGCTGTTTGCACCAGGAGTTAAAAATGAGTGTTGCTGTTTCAGGTGTCCAGTGGATGTTGTCGTGTTCTGTGGTGAATAGGTCGTGCGGTATCTCAAAGAGGAATGGTAAGTGTGTGGCTATGTAATTGTTGATTATTTTCAGGTTGTTCTGCTGATCTGTACTGAGGTGGGGGGAGTAATTGACCAGGGGGAAGTAGATATCGGCGTTAGGAAAGGTAGACTTGGCCTGCTTCCACAAGGCCCTGAGTTGTTTCAGGGAGGTCTGCTTTGGGTCTTGGGCCCTGTTGTTAATACCCACCGAGAGGACCAGGATCTTGACATCCGGGTGCACCCTAGTCTTCTCGCCGACTTTTAGAAAGTGGTAGAAGTTTGCACCCGGATAGCTGTCGACCTGGATGTTGGTCTGGGTGTAGGGTGGAATCCTGTTCAGGTTGGAGTCCCCCAGGAACAGAATGGGTTTTCTGCCCCTGAAGGTCCAATCCTGGAGCTTTCTGTGTGCTCTGGCTAATTGGTAAGTGGGTTTGCAGGTGACTGGTGTTGCAGCCGAGGGTGCCAGGATCGCCGGGGCCAAAGGGCAGGAGTTGTCCCCCACCGGTGCGCAGGCAGCCGGGCCAGCCCGATGGGTAAGTCCCATGTTTTTCTCAAATTTTGTAGAGAGGGGTTCAGATAGAGCTTTAGGTATGGTGTCAGTGACCATTACTGGCCCACTCATCATTTGTGGTACCCCTTCCTCATTGCATGTTTTCATTTTAGGGAAAGGGCTGGCCCGGTCGACCGCAACACCTGCAGGAGACAAAGGGGAGGGCGTTATGACATCCTCGGCCGCAACAACCACATTGTTGTACCGGAAGGGAATTGTTGGGACTGTTGGGGGTGGTTGGGGTGTTACTACGCTGTGGACCTGGGCTGCTATCTCCAGTGATCTCTCGGCCCCCAGCAATGCATGCTGGCCAAGGCCTCCAGGCTGCAATGGGTGCTGCAAAGGAGGGGATCTGGGAGGCCTGGGGCGGTCTCCCCTAGGTAGTTTCCAGGTGCGGGCTGGTTTGGGTGGGAGTGAAAGGTGGGGGGGAGGGGAGCTCACATGATTAGTGGCGTCATGGGAGGGAGGAGAAGAGCGGTCCCCGGGCAGAGGGGCCTCTGTGGCCGCCAAGCTGTCCATCTCCCGGGCTCTGGGGCCAGAGGGGCCGGTGGGTCTGCTCGTGCCCTTGTTAGGGTCCGAGGGAAGCCCCATAAGAGGGGGTATCTGTCCCACCTGGAGTTGCTCCGCCATGGAGGTCCGTGGGCCCATATAGAGGGACACTTTGTGTGTGCCCGTGGCCCTTGGGAGAGTGGGGAAGTGAGCCTCATCCCCCAAAGCTGGCACGGGAGGGGGAGAGCCGGCGGTCTGCTCCAACTCTGCCGGAGGGGGGCCGCTCTCTGGGCAGAATGGTAATGTCACCCCTAGCAGCTGTTGTACTGTGACCTGTGTGGTTGGGGCCAGTCTGGATTGGTATCGTTTCCTGGCCCACCCTATGGCTATCTGGAGTGCTAAGGGGTTCCTGGGGGTGCTACTGAGGCTGGTGATGATCTGTGCATAGTGGTCCTGTAAGATTGTCATGTTTCTGTCCATCCACTGTTTAGTGTTCATGGTGATCTGTTGCCTAATCTGTTCTGTGGGTGATGACGGTTTAATAAAGTCCGTGAGCCTAATCGCTTGTCTGTTCATGCCTGGGGGGAGAGTTTGTGTGGTGATGGCCCTGTCTACTATCTGCTTGTGATGTACTGCTTGCACTAACTTAAAGTAAACCTTGGAAATGTGTCTTGTTTCTGCGTCTGGTGGGTGAGTGAGTTGAGGTGGGTGCTGTCCTAAGTGAATGGGTCTGTCCCTATAGCTGTCCCTATGGTGGGGTGGAGGAGGTCTGGGTGGTCTGGGCCTGTCCCTAAAACTGTCCCTGTAGTGAGGTGGAGAGGGTCTGGGGTAGTAATTCTGTCGATCTGGGGGCTGCCTGAATCCCCTTGTACCGCTGGACTGCATGGCCTGGGCCCTGTATGAAAACATTAAAAGTCAGTGAGGAGCTCTTACCTTGGTGGTGGTGTTGGTAGGCCCGGGGAGGGTCGGATGGAGTTCCCTCCCAGTTGCGTAGGCCGCCGGTCGCCGAAACTCCAGTACTGTTCCTGTGGTAAGGTTTCTCAAGCAGAGTCCAATAAAACAGTTTCCTTGATGGTAAAAGCAAGTTTCTAGACGTAGGCCGGCCCGATAGAGCCCCTCTCTGACGATTAAAACCTATACTTTATTGTTAAAACCAAAAACAAGTTAAAAGCACTTGATAAAATGAGGACTATAAAAGAGCGCAGGTGTACAAACAGTCCAGCAATTTCACCCTGACGTTTCGCCGCTCACGCAGCTTCTTCAGAGGGTATCAGAGGGATGTATAGGCAGCCCCATTGCTTTTACCATCTTTTTGGAGGGAAATTGAAGTCCCTCCTCCAAGAAGGCAAAAGGCTGTTGTGATTGGTGAGCTGCTAGGGGTGGTTCTAATTATGGGTTGGGCCTGTTAATGGGATGGGGTTCAACTTCACGGGGTGTGGCTTGAGTTCCACAAATGAGATAGCTCATATGGTAGAGCATTGCTCTCCGAAGCAGGCAACCCGGGTTCGAGGCTGACCAGCGGAAGATTTAATCAGGGTGGAAGAGACACCTATAATACATGCCGGGGGACCGAGAGTATCACCTGGAGTGCTATCAGCCCCTCGGTGGGTGACAAGATGGAGGACACACGGACAGCAGGTAAGTAGGATAAACACTATACATGGGGAGATGGTATCCACCTCCATGGCACGGGCTCGGTTAGGATTGGGGTTGGGGTTGGGGTTCAGGGTTCCGGTGTGTGATTTGTGTGCACTGGCCTATGGAGGTGGCAATCCCACATTGAGCGTGGCTCTTATTTGCCATAATAGAGGGAGAGGATCTAGTCAACTAGGCACCTGTGGTGGGATGAATGAAAATGCTTATTTGTGTGGGAGGGAAGTGGTTAAGATATAAAATATAAATAAGTGTACCGGGTTTGGGTTAAGGGAGGGAGATGGTTAAGGTGAGGTGGGAGGGAGATGGTTAGGGTAAGAATAAAGTAAGCCGGGTTTGGGTTAGGGTGAAGTAAGGTGGATGTATTTTGTGGCTGAGTCCAAGTGGGTGGGGCCGGATGTGGGGGCGGGTCCCTCGACTAGAGAAGGCCAGATGGTCGTGAAAGTAAGTGCTATAAGGGTGGAAAAGTGCTGAAAAAATGAGAATATATAAATATGTAAATATAAATAAGGAGAGCAAACCATAAATAGGACAACATGTAGTATAATGTGTTAAATAAGACAACCATATAATAAATACACAACATATATAAGAAAAAACATGCCCCATAATAAATAAGAAGGAAAAGAAGGAAAAGAGACCATTGGCCCTAAATGAACGAGGGATGCCCAGATGGAAAGGCTGACCGGCCCTCTGAGTTCCCTTAATGAGTGGTGTGGCCTGCGGGGCCTTCCTGACGAACAGAGGAGTAAGTCCGAGGGGGAGCAGGACCCCGGGAGGCCCGGGTTAAAGGCCAGTTCCGGGAAGTGCTAAAACAAGTGCTAGAAGTAAAGTGCTAAAAATAAGTGCTCACACAACAAAAGGCATGCCAAAGAGGAATAAAAACACATGACATAAGATTCCTCAAGAATATAAAACATAGAGTGGGTAAAGAGGCACACAGCAGTGATAAATATAATAAATAGATAAAATATAATAAATAGAAAGGGTATAATATAATAAATAGAAAGGGAACTGGCGGCCCCGGGCCCCCGAGGACTGTTCCCCCTGGATATGACCAAACCAGTTATTGGAAAAATATGCAAAATAACAGATTGAAATTGAAATTATGAGACCTGGGTTGGTTTATTATTTTTATTCATATATTGTGCTAAAACTTAAGACTAATCAAGCTGAGACTATTGTAATTGTGTTTATTCGTCATTCAGCCCCGCAGGTGCAGCAGTGCCCAGTTTGTGGATCCAGATCCTCTCCGCTCTCTTCCGCTGTCCGGTAGTCCATCTGTCATTGGACTCCAAGCCCGATGTAAGCAGACCTGACCTTGGGTGTTGTTTGAAGTGTTCTACTAGTATGGTGCCAAGTCTACCCTTCTCAATATTGTAGAGGTGCTGTTTGAGTCGGGTGAGTAGGGGGTGTTTGGTTTCCCCTATGTAGTGCTTGTGGCATTGTGAACAGGTGATAATATAAACTATGTTGCTGGTGCGGAGTGAGAAGTGGCCGTTAATGGGGAAAGATGCTTGGGTGTAGGGGTTGGTGATGAATTTCCTGTTGATGAAGAATTTATCTTGTTCTAACTGTGGTTTCCCGGGGTGTCTGCCGAACCTAGATCGAACCAGAAGATCCTGGAGGTTCCTATTCCTTCTCAGAGCCGAGATCACTCTGTGGCCGGAGAAAGGTGGGTGGTAAATTTGTGAATGTTTAAAATTCTGTTTGATCTTGTGGTGCAGGTTTGTACTACGGTGGGAAAAGGTGGAGATGAAGGGGATGAGGTGTGCGGGTTCCCCGTCCCCCGCCGGAGCGGAGCCTGTAGGCCCCGCCAGGTGAGGGCCGGGGGACAGCATCCTGTTTGGGCGGGGGGATGGGGGAGGAGGGGGGATGGGGGTGGGTGGGGGAGGAGATGTGGTGGAAGTAGGAGGAGAGCCCCGTCCCACACCGGACAGTGGATGATGGGTACCTGTCCTCCATGAGCCCGTGGGAGCCAAGGAAGCCAGAGTGCTGGACTTGATTGTCCTGAGAAATCGCCTAGAATAACCCCTCTGCCTGAGACTCCCGAAAAGGACCTGGACCGCCACATTGAAGTCGGATTGATTGGAGCAGATTCTATAAAACCGGATGATTTGGGATTTGACTATACCTTTAAATGTATGTTTGGGGTGGTAACTTGACTTGTGTAATAGTGCGTGTGTATCCGTGGGTTTGAAGTAGACCTTAGTGGCCATCTTCTTATGTGTGGAGTTGAGTGGTTGAAAGAATACTGTGGTGTCTAAAAAGTTAACCTGGTTGGGATCGAGGGTGTATTTAACCTTAATGGAGGGATGGGTGTTGTTTAGTGTGTCTATAAAGTCCGGGAATAAGGCTGGGTCGTGTGGCCAGGCCCCTATGATGTCATCCAGGAATCTCAGGTAGAAGGTAGGTCGTCTCGTACACCTGGCAAGAGCCTCGTGCTCCCACAAGCTCATGTATAAATTGGCGTAGGACGGGGCAAACCTTTGACCCATGGCTGTGCCCTCCACCTGCAGGTAATATTTATCGTCGAACATGAAGTCGTTGGTTGTCAAGCAGAGTTCTAGCAGTTGTAGTAGGTCTATATCTGGTCTAGTTCTATCCGGGTATGTGTTCATGATTTGTTTAACTGAAGCTAAGCCCATAGTTGTGTTGATGTTTGTGTATAAACTGTCTATATCTATGGTGAATAGGTGTGCCTGGGAGGGGACTTCCATGGGTCGGATGGTCTGTAAAAAGTGATAGGTGTCTTTGATGTAACTTGGGTGCCTGGTGGAGAGGGGCCCCAAGTAATAATCGATGAAGCGCGCCACATTGTAGGTGGCGCTGCCGCAGTCGGAGACTATAGGTCTTCCGGGAGGAACCTCACAGGGGACCGTCCAGGTTGGGGGTTCTTTATGGATTTTTGGTAAGAGATAAAATTGACGGGGGCGGGGATCGTCTGGGCCAAATAAAAAGTCTTTTTGTTTTGCTGTTATGATTTTCCGGTGGTAGAGGGATTGTAAAATGGTTCTGATTTTGGTTTGGGTCTGTGCCTGTATACTATGTTGGATGGGTTTGTAATGTTTCTGATTGGCTAATTGTCTGTTTGCTTCCAGTCTATATTGTTGTCTGTCCATGATTATGATTTTGGATCCTTTGTCTGCTGGCTTGATAATGATGTTTGGATTTTGTTTTAACTCTAAGATGGCCCTACTTTCTTCTGGGGAGAGGTTGTTGTGGAGGTCTGAGGGGGGTCGGAAGGAGCGTAGGGTTCTCCTGTCTCGCTCAATGAGATCCCGAACGCCCCTACTCAGACCTGACCACTGCGGTTCCCAATTGGAGGGGTGAGTAAATGGCATTTTGGCGGAGTTGGAGTCTGATTGGAAGTGGTCTAAAAGCTTAAGTCTACGGTGGTATTGGTATAGGTCCCTGTGAAGTTCCTCCCAGTCAACCGTCCTAGGGCGTGGGATGAAGGTGAGACCCCTCTCCAACAGGCGCACCTGCACCACAGAAGGAGAGAAGGTTCTGGACAGGTTCAGGACACTGGAAGTGGACCCCCAGGAGAGGTCCGGCATTGACCCCGGTTCTCGTCCCTGACCAGGGGGTGAAGGCGGTAAGGCGGGTGAGTTGGAAAAAGTGACCGGGTTAGGTTCAGAAGGAATTATAAATTCAGCTGTTTGCACCAGGAGTTAAAAATGAGTGTTGCTGTTTCAGGTGTCCAGTGGATGTTGTCGTGTTCTGTGGTGAATAGGTCGTGCGGTATCTCAAAGAGGAATGGTAAGTGTGTGGCTATGTAATTGTTGATTATTTTCAGGTTGTTCTGCTGATCTGTACTGAGGTGGGGGGAGTAATTGACCAGGGGGAAGTAGATATCGGCGTTAGGAAAGGTAGACTTGGCCTGCTTCCACAAGGCCCTGAGTTGTTTCAGGGAGGTCTGCTTTGGGTCTTGGGCCCTGTTGTTAATACCCACCGAGAGGACCAGGATCTTGACATCCGGGTGCACCCTAGTCTTCTCGCCGACTTTTAGAAAGTGGTAGAAGTTTGCACCCGGATAGCTGTCGACCTGGATGTTGGTCTGGGTGTAGGGTGGAATCCTGTTCAGGTTGGAGTCCCCCAGGAACAGAATGGGTTTTCTGCCCCTGAAGGTCCAATCCTGGAGCTTTCTGTGTGCTCTGGCTAATTGGTAAGTGGGTTTGCAGGTGACTGGTGTTGCAGCCGAGGGTGCCAGGATCGCCGGGGCCAAAGGGCAGGAGTTGTCCCCCACCGGTGCGCAGGCAGCCGGGCCAGCCCGATGGGTAAGTCCCATGTTTTTCTCAAATTTTGTAGAGAGGGGTTCAGATAGAGCTTTAGGTATGGTGTCAGTGACCATTACTGGCCCACTCATCATTTGTGGTACCCCTTCCTCATTGCATGTTTTCATTTTAGGGAAAGGGCTGGCCCGGTCGACCGCAACACCTGCAGGAGACAAAGGGGAGGGCGTTATGACATCCTCGGCCGCAACAACCACATTGTTGTACCGGAAGGGAATTGTTGGGACTGTTGGGGGTGGTTGGGGTGTTACTACGCTGTGGACCTGGGCTGCTATCTCCAGTGATCTCTCGGCCCCCAGCAATGCATGCTGGCCAAGGCCTCCAGGCTGCAATGGGTGCTGCAAAGGAGGGGATCTGGGAGGCCTGGGGCGGTCTCCCCTAGGTAGTTTCCAGGTGCGGGCTGGTTTGGGTGGGAGTGAAAGGTGGGGGGGAGGGGAGCTCACATGATTAGTGGCGTCATGGGAGGGAGGAGAAGAGCGGTCCCCGGGCAGAGGGGCCTCTGTGGCCGCCAAGCTGTCCATCTCCCGGGCTCTGGGGCCAGAGGGGCCGGTGGGTCTGCTCGTGCCCTTGTTAGGGTCCGAGGGAAGCCCCATAAGAGGGGGTATCTGTCCCACCTGGAGTTGCTCCGCCATGGAGGTCCGTGGGCCCATATAGAGGGACACTTTGTGTGTGCCCGTGGCCCTTGGGAGAGTGGGGAAGTGAGCCTCATCCCCCAAAGCTGGCACGGGAGGGGGAGAGCCGGCGGTCTGCTCCAACTCTGCCGGAGGGGGGCCGCTCTCTGGGCAGAATGGTAATGTCACCCCTAGCAGCTGTTGTACTGTGACCTGTGTGGTTGGGGCCAGTCTGGATTGGTATCGTTTCCTGGCCCACCCTATGGCTATCTGGAGTGCTAAGGGGTTCCTGGGGGTGCTACTGAGGCTGGTGATGATCTGTGCATAGTGGTCCTGTAAGATTGTCATGTTTCTGTCCATCCACTGTTTAGTGTTCATGGTGATCTGTTGCCTAATCTGTTCTGTGGGTGATGACGGTTTAATAAAGTCCGTGAGCCTAATCGCTTGTCTGTTCATGCCTGGGGGGAGAGTTTGTGTGGTGATGGCCCTGTCTACTATCTGCTTGTGATGTACTGCTTGCACTAACTTAAAGTAAACCTTGGAAATGTGTCTTGTTTCTGCGTCTGGTGGGTGAGTGAGTTGAGGTGGGTGCTGTCCTAAGTGAATGGGTCTGTCCCTATAGCTGTCCCTATGGTGGGGTGGAGGAGGTCTGGGTGGTCTGGGCCTGTCCCTAAAACTGTCCCTGTAGTGAGGTGGAGAGGGTCTGGGGTAGTAATTCTGTCGATCTGGGGGCTGCCTGAATCCCCTTGTACCGCTGGACTGCATGGCCTGGGCCCTGTATGAAAACATTAAAAGTCAGTGAGGAGCTCTTACCTTGGTGGTGGTGTTGGTAGGCCCGGGGAGGGTCGGATGGAGTTCCCTCCCAGTTGCGTAGGCCGCCGGTCGCCGAAACTCCAGTACTGTTCCTGTGGTAAGGTTTCTCAAGCAGAGTCCAATAAAACAGTTTCCTTGATGGTAAAAGCAAGTTTCTAGACGTAGGCCGGCCCGATAGAGCCCCTCTCTGACGATTAAAACCTATACTTTATTGTTAAAACCAAAAACAAGTTAAAAGCACTTGATAAAATGAGGACTATAAAAGAGCGCAGGTGTACAAACAGTCCAGCAATTTCACCCTGACGTTTCGCCGCTCACGCAGCTTCTTCAGAGGGTATCAGAGGGATGTATAGGCAGCCCCATTGCTTTTACCATCTTTTTGGAGGGAAATTGAAGTCCCTCCTCCAAGAAGGCAAAAGGCTGTTGTGATTGGTGAGCTGCTAGGGGTGGTTCTAATTATGGGTTGGGCCTGTTAATGGGATGGGGTTCAACTTCACGGGGTGTGGCTTGAGTTCCACAAATGAGATAGCTCATATGGTAGAGCATTGCTCTCCGAAGCAGGCAACCCGGGTTCGAGGCTGACCAGCGGAAGATTTAATCAGGGTGGAAGAGACACCTATAATACATGCCGGGGGACCGAGAGTATCACCTGGAGTGCTATCAGCCCCTCGGTGGGTGACAAGATGGAGGACACACGGACAGCAGGTAAGTAGGATAAACACTATACATGGGGAGATGGTATCCACCTCCATGGCACGGGCTCGGTTAGGATTGGGGTTGGGGTTGGGGTTCAGGGTTCCGGTGTGTGATTTGTGTGCACTGGCCTATGGAGGTGGCAATCCCACATTGAGCGTGGCTCTTATTTGCCATAATAGAGGGAGAGGATCTAGTCAACTAGGCACCTGTGGTGGGATGAATGAAAATGCTTATTTGTGTGGGAGGGAAGTGGTTAAGATATAAAATATAAATAAGTGTACCGGGTTTGGGTTAAGGGAGGGAGATGGTTAAGGTGAGGTGGGAGGGAGATGGTTAGGGTAAGAATAAAGTAAGCCGGGTTTGGGTTAGGGTGAAGTAAGGTGGATGTATTTTGTGGCTGAGTCCAAGTGGGTGGGGCCGGATGTGGGGGCGGGTCCCTCGACTAGAGAAGGCCAGATGGTCGTGAAAGTAAGTGCTATAAGGGTGGAAAAGTGCTGAAAAAAATGAGAATATATAAATATGTAAATATAAATAAGGAGAGCAAACCATAAATAGGACAACATGTAGTATAATGTGTTAAATAAGACAACCATATAATAAATACACAACATATATAAGAAAAAACATGCCCCATAATAAATAAGAAGGAAAAGAAGGAAAGAGACCATTGGCCCTAAATGAACGAGGGATGCCCAGATGGAAAGGCTGACCGGCCCTCTGAGTTCCCTTAATGAGTGGTGTGGCCTGCGGGGCCTTCCTGACGAACAGAGGAGTAAGTCCGAGGGGGAGCAGGACCCCGGGAGGCCCGGGTTAAAGGCCAGTTCCGGGAAGTGCTAAAACAAGTGCTAGAAGTAAAGTGCTAAAAATAAGTGCTCACACAACAAAAGGCATGCCAAAGAGGAATAAAAACACATGACATAAGATTCCTCAAGAATATAAAACATAGAGTGGGTAAAGAGGCACACAGCAGTGATAAATATAATAAATAGATAAAATATAATAAATAGAAAGGGTATAATATAATAAATAGAAAGGGAACTGGCGGCCCCGGGCCCCCGAGGACTGTTCCCCCTGGATATGACCAAACCAGTTATTGGAAAAATATGCAAAATAACAGATTGAAATTGAAATTATGAGACCTGGGTTGGTTTATTATTTTTATTCATATATTGTGCTAAAACTTAAGACTAATCAAGCTGAGACTATTGTAATTGTGTTTATTCGTCATTCAGCCCCGCAGGTGCAGCAGTGCCCAGTTTGTGGATCCAGATCCTCTCCGCTCTCTTCCGCTGTCCGGTAGTCCATCTGTCATTGGACTCCAAGCCCGATGTAAGCAGACCTGACCTTGGGTGTTGTTTGAAGTGTTCTACTAGTATGGTGCCAAGTCTACCCTTCTCAATATTGTAGAGGTGCTGTTTGAGTCGGGTGAGTAGGGGGTGTTTGGTTTCCCCTATGTAGTGCTTGTGGCATTGTGAACAGGTGATAATATAAACTATGTTGCTGGTGCGGAGTGAGAAGTGGCCGTTAATGGGGAAAGATGCTTGGGTGTAGGGGTTGGTGATGAATTTCCTGTTGATGAAGAATTTATCTTGTTCTAACTGTGGTTTCCCGGGGTGTCTGCCGAACCTAGATCGAACCAGAAGATCCTGGAGGTTCCTATTCCTTCTCAGAGCCGAGATCACTCTGTGGCCGGAGAAAGGTGGGTGGTAAATTTGTGAATGTTTAAAATTCTGTTTGATCTTGTGGTGCAGGTTTGTACTACGGTGGGAAAAGGTGGAGATGAAGGGGATGAGGTGTGCGGGTTCCCCGTCCCCCGCCGGAGCGGAGCCTGTAGGCCCCGCCAGGTGAGGGCCGGGGGACAGCATCCTGTTTGGGCGGGGGGATGGGGGAGGAGGGGGGATGGGGGTGGGTGGGGGAGGAGATGTGGTGGAAGTAGGAGGAGAGCCCCGTCCCACACCGGACAGTGGATGATGGGTACCTGTCCTCCATGAGCCCGTGGGAGCCAAGGAAGCCAGAGTGCTGGACTTGATTGTCCTGAGAAATCGCCTAGAATAACCCCTCTGCCTGAGACTCCCGAAAAGGACCTGGACCGCCACATTGAAGTCGGATTGATTGGAGCAGATTCTATAAAACCGGATGATTTGGGATTTGACTATACCTTTAAATGTATGTTTGGGGTGGTAACTTGACTTGTGTAATAGTGCGTGTGTATCCGTGGGTTTGAAGTAGACCTTAGTGGCCATCTTCTTATGTGTGGAGTTGAGTGGTTGAAAGAATACTGTGGTGTCTAAAAAGTTAACCTGGTTGGGATCGAGGGTGTATTTAACCTTAATGGAGGGATGGGTGTTGTTTAGTGTGTCTATAAAGTCCGGGAATAAGGCTGGGTCGTGTGGCCAGGCCCCTATGATGTCATCCAGGAATCTCAGGTAGAAGGTAGGTCGTCTCGTACACCTGGCAAGAGCCTCGTGCTCCCACAAGCTCATGTATAAATTGGCGTAGGACGGGGCAAACCTTTGACCCATGGCTGTGCCCTCCACCTGCAGGTAATATTTATCGTCGAACATGAAGTCGTTGGTTGTCAAGCAGAGTTCTAGCAGTTGTAGTAGGTCTATATCTGGTCTAGTTCTATCCGGGTATGTGTTCATGATTTGTTTAACTGAAGCTAAGCCCATAGTTGTGTTGATGTTTGTGTATAAACTGTCTATATCTATGGTGAATAGGTGTGCCTGGGAGGGGACCTTCCATGGGTCGGATGGTCTGTAAAAAGTGATAGGTGTCTTTGATGTAACTTGGGTGCCTGGTGGAGAGGGGCCCCAAGTAATAGTCGATGAAGCGCGCCACATTGTAGGTGGCGCTGCCGCAGTCGGAGACTATAGGTCTTCCGGGAGGAACCTCACAGGGGACCGTCCAGGTTGGGGGTTCTTTATGGATTTTTGGTAAGAGATAAAATTGACGGGGGCGGGGATCGTCTGGGCCAAATAAAAAGTCTTTTTGTTTTGCTGTTATGATTTTCCGGTGGTAGAGGGATTGTAAAATGGTTCTGATTTTGGTTTGGGTCTGTGCCTGTATACTATGTTGGATGGGTTTGTAATGTTTCTGATTGGCTAATTGTCTGTTTGCTTCCAGTCTATATTGTTGTCTGTCCATGATTATGATTTTGGATCCTTTGTCTGCTGGCTTGATAATGATGTTTGGATTTTGTTTTAACTCTAAGATGGCCCTACTTTCTTCTGGGGAGAGGTTGTTGTGGAGGTCTGAGGGGGGTCGGAAGGAGCGTAGGGTTCTCCTGTCTCGCTCAATGAGATCCCGAACGCCCCTACTCAGACCTGACCACTGCGGTTCCCAATTGGAGGGGTGAGTAAATGGCATTTTGGCAGGAGTTGGAGTCTGATTGGAAGTGGTCTAAAAGCTTAAGTCTACGGTGGTATTGGTATAGGTCCCTGTGAAGTTCCTCCCAGTCAACCGTCCTAGGGCGTGGGATGAAGGTGAGACCCCTCTCCAACAGGCGCACCTGCACCACAGAAGGAGAGAAGGTTCTGGACAGGTTCAGGACACTGGAAGTGGACCCCCAGGAGAGGTCCGGCATTGACCCCGGTTCTCGTCCCTGACCAGGGGGTGAAGGCGGTAAGGCGGGTGAGTTGGAAAAAGTGACCGGGTTAGGTTCAGAAGGAATTATAAATTCAGCTGTTTGCACCAGGAGTTAAAAATGAGTGTTGCTGTTTCAGGTGTCCAGTGGATGTTGTCGTGTTCTGTGGTGAATAGGTCGTGCGGTATCTCAAAGAGGAATGGTAAGTGTGTGGCTATGTAATTGTTGAGTGTTTTCAGGTTGTTCTGCTGCTCTGTACTGAGGTGGGGGGAGTAATTGACCAGGGGGAAGTAGATATCGGCGTTAGGAAAGGTAGACTTGGCCTGCTTCCACAAGGCCCTGAGTTGTTTCAGGGAGGTCTGCTTTGGGTCTTGGGCCCTGTTGTTAATACCCACCGAGAGGACCAGGATCTTGACATCCGGGTGCACCCTAGTCTTCTCGCCGACTTTTAGAAAGTGGTAGAAGTTTGCACCCGGATAGCTGTCGACCTGGATGTTGGTCTGGGTGTAGGGTGGTATCCTGTTCAGGTTGGAGTCCCCCAGGAACAGAATGGGTTTTCTGCCCCTGAAGGTCCAATCCTGGAGCTTTCTGTGTGCTCTAGCTAATTGGTAAGTGGGTTTGCAGGTGATTGATGTTGCAGCCGAGGGTGCCAGGAACGCCGGGGCCAAAGGGCAGGAGTTGTCCCCCACCGGTGCGCAGGCAGCCGGGCCAGCCCGATGGGTAAGTCCCATGTCTTTATTAAATTTTGTAGAGAGGGTTAGGGTTAGGGTTAGGGTTAGGGTTAGGGTTAGGGTTAGGGTTAGGGGTTAGGGGTTTTTTATCTATCTCGGTGACCCTCCCCATGCAGTCCGACGACTACACAGTTTGGAATGGAGAGCCAGAGGCAAGGCACGGGCCGGCGCATGTCACTCAAAGCTCCTCTTACTGCGTGCCATCTGCCAGAAACCTCAGGGAGAAGAGTTAGATGGAAAGAAAGATTGAAGTAGTCTAGTAGTCTGTTAGTCTTGTTTTGTCACTATTAGATTTTATCTTGGGAACTACTGAGTCTCTTTAATCCTAAAGTAGGATCGTATGCCATGATTAGCCTTATTTAGATTGAATTCCTGGCTAGGCAATACGATTGGACTGTTATCCTATGGAGAATTTCAGGACACATCATCAGTAATGCACCTCAGGATCATTGGGCGTTTCTGCCTTTTAAGCTCTAGACACCCTCACCACGAGGCAGGCCACCGGTGGTCGATCAGTCCCCGGCGTGTGTCCTGTAGTCAATTGATGTTTTGGGGAATATGATTATTCTTAGAGCCAGTTCTCACATTTGGAGGTTATTCACCTTATTTGGAGACCGTACAGGTCCTAGAGTGAGTTATCTGGCAGGTGTTTAGCATATTAGCTTTGGTGTCAATCTATGATAATGGCTTGTTAGCCATAGTCGACCGGTTAAGGTTTGGGTTAAGGTCAGGTCCAGGGTTAGCTGATTAGCTTTAGTCGACTGGTTAAGGTATGGGTTAAGGTCAGGTCCAGGGTTAGCTGATTAGCTTTAGTCGACTGGTTAAGGTATGGGTTAAGGTCAGGTCCAGGGTTAGCTGATTAGCTTTAGTCGACTGGTTAAGGTATGGGTTGAGGTTGGGTTAGGGTTAGGGTTAGGGTTAGGGTTAGGGGTTTTTTATCTATCTCGGTGACCCTCCCCATGCAGTCCGACGACTACACAGTTTGGAATGGAGAGCCAGAGGCAAGGCACGGGCCGGCGCATGTCACTCAAAGCTCCTCTTACTGCGTGCCATCTGCCAGAAACCTCAGGGAGAAGAGTTAGATGGAAAGAAAGATTGAAGTAGTCTAGTAGTCTGTTAGTCTTGTTTTGTCACTATTAGACTTTATCTTGGGAACTACTGAGTCTCTTTAATCCTAAAGTAGGATCGTATGCCATGATTAGCCTTATTTAGATTGAATTCCTGGCTAGGCAATACGATTGGACTGTTATCCTATGGAGAATTTCAGGACACATCATCAGTAATGCACCTCAGGATCATTGGGCGTTTCTGCCTTTTAAGCTCTAGACACCCTCACCACGAGGCAGGCCACCGGTGGTCGATCAGTCCCCGGCGTGTGTCCCGTAGTCAATTGATGTTTTGGGGAATATGATTATTCTTAGAGCCAGTTCTCACATTTGGAGGTTATTCACCTTATTTGGAGACCGTAAAGGTCCTAGAGTGAGTTATCTGGCAGGTGTTTAGCATATTAGCTTTGGTGTCAATCTATGATAATGGCTTGTTAGCCATAGTCGACCGGTTAAGGTTTGGGTTAAGGTCAGGTCCAGGGTTAGGGTTAGGGTTAGGGTTAGGGTTAGGTATAAAAAATAGAAACCTATTCTCCGGTCTTTATGACCAGAGAAGAGGACTTTGCACTGGCCATCGCCCCACACCACCTAAGTGGAGGCCCACCCTTCGTTCAGGCCCCAAGGGTTAGGGTTAGGGTTAGGGTTAGGGTTAGGGTTAGGGTTAGGGTTAGGGAAGGAAAATGAAATCCGGAGCCCAAATTAATGGAGTCCAGGGTTAGGGTTAGGGTTAGGGTTAGGGTTAGGGTTAGGGTTAGGGTTAGGGTTAGGGGTTAGGGTTAGGGTTAGGGTTAGGGTTAGGGTTAGGGTTAGGTTTTTGTTGTTAAATATGTTTGTGACGGCTAAAAAAGCCCTTGGGGCACTGGCACACTCCTTCCTGCCTACTGCTTCCATCAATTCTAAAAGTCCCTTAGATAGGCTTTCCCAGAATCGGTAATTATTTGATTTCTATAGACTTATTTCATTTTCAACCAACTAATAAACAGAAAAACAATAAATACCTTGATTACAGATGAAACGGATGACAGAGTGTGGAGGAGTTTTTTATTTTTATTTAAGGTATGTCTATTACTTTCTGGGGTTGAGGAGGATGAACGCTGCTCCCCATCCCAAGTGGGCTTACCTAACGGTATATGAGCTGGGGGGGCCTACATTGTTGTATGCCCCCCAGCTCCAGAGGCAGAGGTGCTATGTGTGGGAGGGGAGGGGAGGGAGGGGCGGGGGGGCCCCCAGTCTTTTAGGGGGACGAACGATGCCACCCCGGCCGATGGCCTTAGGGGGACGAACGGTGCCCTCCCCACACACAGGCCGATAGCTTGGAGGCCCTATGCCGCCTCCTACCAATCCCAAGTGGGCTTACCTAACGGTATATGAGCTGGGGGGCCTACATTGTTGTATGTCCCCCAGCTCCAGAGGCAGAGGTGCTATGTGTGGGAGGGGCGGGAGGGACGGGGGGCTCCCTCAGTCTTTTAGGAGGATGAACGCTGCCACCCCCGGGTTGATGGCCCTAGGGGGACGAACGATGCCACCCCGGCCGATGGCCTTAGGGGGACGAACGGTGCCCTCCCCAAACACACAGGCCGATGGCTTGGAGGCCCTACTACCAATCCCAAGTGGGCTTACCTAACGGTATATGAGCTGGGGGGCCTACATTGTTGTATGTCCCCCAGCTCCAGAGGCAGAGGTGCTATGTGTGGGAGGGACGGGGGGGCCCCCCAGTCCAGAGGTGTGTTAAAGAGGGAGCCCAATACCTAAGTGCTGCTGGTCATAGATATACATATAAACTGACAGAATAAATATTAAATCCACAGACATAAATATATATATATACATACACGCACACACAAGAAAAAAAACCACATACAAGAAGCGATATAATAATAATATTATAGGATTTAAATCATGCAAAGGTCAAGAATAAGTGCCATAATGAATAAATAAATACATAAATCAATCAATAAGTGCAAGCACACACAAAAAAAGTCAAACAGAATAAAATAAGTGCAAAACAATAAGTCAGTGCGGTTTGTGGGCTCCCCTGCCCTCTGGTCTCCATGGGTTGGGCCTCCCTCTCTCTCTCTCTCTCCCCCCCTCCCTCCACCCCAGTCCCTTTATTGCTTTATATTTAGGCCCAGTGGTGTGAGTGTTTTAATTTTTTTGATCCACTGGGACTCCACTGCCTTCCTCTGTCTCAGGGACCAACCCGCTCCCATCTCCAGCCCCGCAATCCTCAAAGAGGAAATGCCATGGTGGTTGAAGTGCAGGACGAGCTGAGTGCCCGTCCTGCACTTTCGAATGGAGTTAATATGTTGTGTGAGTCTGGTGCGAATAGACCCACCGGTCTCTCCAATGTATGTTTTTTTGCAGATCGAGCAGGTGATGGCGTACACCACATTCTGACTCTGGATGTTGAATTTCTGTGTTATGGGGCTGGAGGTGAGAGCATACGGGTTCTGGATCAGGGGCAACTGCTGGAAGTATTGCTGGTATGAGTCTGGTTTGTGAGTGGGAGTGGTAGAGAAGCGGGCACGCACCAGTATGTCCTGTAAATTTGGGTTTTTCCTATATGCCGAGATTAATCTAAATGGTTGTAATGCCGAATTTTTGTGTTGATGTTTTGTGAAAATACCCTTGATTTTGGAATGCACCTTCCTGGTCTCATCTGAGAAGGTGCTAATCAATGGGATGATTCTGTGTTGCTGCTGTTCCCTCTCTATAGCTATATGACGCCCAGCCAGGGTATAGTTCCGGTTAGGGAAGACCACCTGACTGAGCGTGGGTCCGGTGGTTGTGGCAGAACCCCGTTCCCCCGTGAGGTGGTGTTCAGGGCCCTGTGACGTCTCCACCTCCCCAATGGTTAAGGTGAGGCGTGAAGGAATGGAGTGGTTAAGGTTAGGGTCTATGGTCTGGGAGGGCCTTAGATCAGGGATCCCCACCTGACCGAGCGTGGATCCGGTGGTTAGGGTTAGGGTTAGGGTTAGGGTTAGGGTTAGGGTTAGGGTTAGGGTTAGGGTTAGGGTTAGGGTTAGGGGTGGTGTGGTTGGTGAGCTATCCCATGGCCCTCCCTGCTTCGGCCGCCGCTTCAGCAGTTGATGGAGAGCCACCGGCAAGGCACGGACCATCACGCTCCCCCGAGACCCCCCCCGGAAGGATAAGGTAAGTAAGGTAGATGAGGTAAGTATGGTTGATCCATTTTTTGTTCCCTTTGATGTTTAAGAAGTTGCATTTTGCATTGTTATGACATTGATGTTAGTTTTAGGGCAAGTCAAATGACTATAGTTGCTCAATTGGAGGTTGTGGCTGATGGTAGAGGGGGTTCTAATAAGAATTCCCGAGATCCCCTGGAAGGATGAGGTAAGAAGGGTAGATGAGGTAAGTGCAGTTGATCCATTTTTGATTCTGCCTTATGCGTTATTATGGCATTGATTTTATTTTTGAGGTGAGTCAAATGACTATAGTTGTTAATTGTTCTTCTTTTGATGTTTTAAGAAGTTGCATTTTGCATTGTCATATCATTGACATTAGTTTTGGGGTAAGTCAAGTGACCGTAGTTGTTCCATTGGAAGTTGTGGCTGATGGTAGATGGTAGAGCGGGTTCCGAAAAGAGTTCCAGGGTATAGGAGGTATCCTTGTGTTAATTGATTTGGGAGTTCTTTTTCCTTTTTCTTGGAAGTTTATTTGGGACCTGTTAGCCTTAAATGTTTTTCTTTTTTTCAGGTTGTGTATCTCTTATGATGTTAAGGTTTGGTTGACCTAGGGTGTTAGTTGTCATGGCCTGGGCCTTTAAAAGTTAGTGAGGGAGACTAGTGGAAGAGCTTTTCTAATATCTAATTTTGTTTCGTGAAATGAGAATTTCAGAACACATCATCAGTAGTGCACCTCAGGATCATCGGGAGTTTCTGCCTTTTAAGCCCTAGACACCCTCCCCTTGAGGCAGGCCACCGCAGGATGATCAGTCCGCGGTGTGTGTCCTGTGATCAATTGTGGGTTTTATGGCGGACCAACTGTACTCCCAGTACCTCGATTGGAAGGTCCTAATACCTTCTGTGAAAATTTGGAGGGCCCAAGGGCCTTTGGGTGAGGTAGGCGGTGAGTATCAGCTTATTGGGTTTTTTTGGGGGGTATGGTTATGGTTGGGGTCCTATGTCCTATGTTTTCTATGTGGGGTCGTAAGTGGTTGTGATTTAGGTCCAGTATTTTCTTTCTCGAAATAGGAACAGCTTTGTCATCAAGATGGATTTGTGTTGCGAGGTGAGTTGAAGTCTTTGAGTCTTCTATTTCGGAGATTCTGGAGGTGAACGGCCATGGACGGTTGAATGGTGGCGCCATATTTGATGTAAGTGATGTGGAAAAATCAGAGTATTTTTCCATTGTTCATTTTGATATCTATTTTGCAGGTTCCAGAGGGTCCAGACTGGTCGTAAGATGGGTCTAAGAGTAGAGGTAAGTAAGTATTTGTGGAGAATTTTCCTTCTGTTTTTTTTTTTTAGGAAGTAAAGTCTTCTTGTTTTGCAGAGGTTACAGAGGGTCCAGATTGGCCATGGGATGAGTCTACGGATAAGGTAAGTAAGTTTTGTGGAGAATTTTCCTTTTGTCAGCTAAGTGTTTCTTGTTTTGCAGGTTTTGGATGTTTTGGAGGTTCAGATTGGTCGAGGGATGAGTCTACGGATAGAGGTAAGTAAGTTTTGGTTTAGAATTTTCCTTTTCTCAGCTCAGTTTTTTTTGTTTTTTTAAAATTTTGGTTTCCTGTAGGTTTTGGATGTTTGGGGGGTCCAGATCGGTCAAGGGATAAGCCTCTGGATAAGGTGAGATAATAGACGCGCTTCACTGTATTTTGAGAAATTCGTTAGGAAATTTGTTCGGATTTAAAAGGTGGTTGCCAGTATTTAGAAATAGATAAATGCCAAGTTAAGAGCTAAGGAGAAGTACAAACTAGGTCCCGTTGCACCCGTTCAGTCGACCGAAGCTGGACTGAGGGGTGAGGCCTACGTCCCGTTGTACCCTCGCCAGTCAACCTAAGCTGGACTGGGGGACCAAGATCAAATCAATGTTGAAGGGTCCTATCGCAAACTGATTTTGAAGGCAACTTGAATCCAATGAAAGGATTGGCATTAAAATAGGTAATTGGTATTCAAATCAGAATAGGAGTAAAAATTCAGATTAGATTAAAAATCTGAATAGGTCAAAATTAAAATGATTCAAGTTGCTTCAATAGACTTACCTTGTTTCCCTATCTGAAGCGCCTAGGTCCCGTTGCCTCCCATCAGTCAACCTAAACTGGACTGAGGGATGGGAGTTAGCATTACAACCGCCTAACATCTTCCAGAAAATCCTAAAAGCTGGACCGGAAGATGGTGTAGTGCATGTGGTGCAGATGTGCCGTTGCATGAGTGGAGCCAGGGGTAGCTCCGTAAAAGACTGGGCAGCATTTAAGGTCCTGATGCCCGAGACCACCCTTCCAGCCGGGATGTCCAAGTGGACACTGGGGGGCTGCATACTTACCCCCTACTCAGTACAACGACGGGGTTAGCACCGCAAGGTTTCCACCGTCGCCCCCGAGTAGGGCCTGAGAGGTCATCAGAATCAGTAAACATTGCCCAGGGGTTCCTAGGGATACCCCCGTAGCCAAAATCCCGCCAGGGGCCACCACCACCGAGAGCCAAGGTACTGCCCCGGACATCCTAGTAGCAGAAGCCCCCCATCCTAGCCTCCAGCAGGGTATCCTGCCCCAGGGACAGCCAAGGAGAGCAGCGGCAGAGCGCTATCATCCAGGCCCCCCCAGGGGCCAGGGGGACCCAGGGTCAGCAGCGCCGGAGCACTGCTAACCCTGGGTCCCCCCAGGATCCCAGGCTGGTAGAGTGGGGTGCCTACCCCAGAACAATCAGAGGAGGCAGCGGCAAGAGCGCTGCCCCGCAGGCTGCCCCGGGGGCAGAGAGAGCCAGGGCCAGCAGCACCAGAGTATTGCTGGCCCCGGGTCCCTCCAGACATCCCACCCAACCCAATAAGCATCTCCTGTGTTCCATACACCGCACAACCCCAGGAGATGTTGAAGTTAGCCCTGTGTTCCATACACCGCACAACTCCAGGGCTGTTGTAAACAAGGTCTTAAAGAAAAGGCCTGTAATACTTACTGAAATGAATCTTCATCCATCAGCTATGAGTTTTGCATCGGTCCAACACTGGGTAGTCATGCAACTCACCTCTTGCCTCAGACGTGGTGTCAAAGTCTTTTGGGGGGCATTGAATGTAGGGAAATAATGTAAATACTGGTCGGCCAATAGAAAATATCTTGAATTTGTGGTGTAATGATTTTTTGGGTCCAGCAAGGGGCCAGAATGGTCTTAATGTATTTTGTCTATTTTTTTTGAGGGGTATAATGATTTTTTTGGGTCCAGTAACCGGTGCCAGAATGGCCTAAATGTATTTTTTTATTATTTATCAGGGGTGTAATATTTTTGGTGTTCAGTAATTGGTGTAATAATGGTCTTAATGTATTTATCTATTTGGAGGGGTGTGATGATTTTTTGTGTCCATTAGATGGTGTCAGAATGGCCTGAATGTATTATTCTATTTATAAGGGGTGTAATGATTTTTGGTGCTCAGTAAATAGTGTCATAATGGTCTAAATGTATTTGTCCATTTTGGAGGAGTGTGATGATTTTTGTGTCTATTAGATGGTGTCAGAATAGCCTGAATGTACATTTCTTTTTTGTAAGGGGTGTAATGTTTTTTTTGGGATACAGTACATGGTCCCATATTGGGTCCAATGTATTTTCCTATTTGTAAGGGGTGTTGTGTTTATTGGTGTCCAGTAAATGGTGTCACAGTGGCTTTAATGTATTTTGTTATTTTTCAGGGGTGTGATGTTGCTTGGTGTTCCGAAGATGGAGTCAGATGGAGACGGAGGGGGAGCACGTAGCACAACCGATGTTGTTGAGGGACAGATCAGTGGAGATCATCCAGGAGTACGTGAGTATGTTGAAGCGTTTAAATGTCCAGGAGAGCCTAGAGAGTGGACCCCCGGGTGCAGGTGATCCACTCTCCCGGGTCAGTTACCTTCACACTCTCCTCTCCCCTTCCGGTCTACAGGTCCGGTAGAGCCAGGGGGGGGGGAGCGCATAGCACAACCGATGTCGCTGAGGGACAGACCAGCGGAGATTATCCCGGAGTAGGTGAGTATGTTGGAACGTTAAATGTCTAGGAGAGCCTTAAATGCATTTATCTATTTTTGAGGGGTGTAATGATTTTTAGTGTCCAGTAGATGGTGCCAGAATGGCTTGAATGTATTCTTCTATTTATAAGGGGTGTGATGTTTTTTGGTGTTCAGTAAATGGTGTCATAATGTTCTTAATGTATTTGTCTATTTTTGGGGGGGTGTGATGTTACTTGGTGTTCCGAAGATGGAGTCAGAGCGCGTAGCACAATCGATGTTGTTGAGGAATAGACCAGTGGAGATCATCCAGGAGTAGGTGAGTATGTTGAAGCATTTAAATGTCCAGGAGAGCCTAGAGAGTGGACCCCCGGTTGCAGGTGATCCACTCTCCCGGGTCAGTTACCTTCACACTCTCCTCTCCCCTTCTGGTCTACAGGTCCGGTAGAGCCAGAGGGGGAGCGCATAGCACAACCGATGCCGTTGAGGGACAGACCAGCGGAGATTATCCCGGAGTAGGTGAGTATGTTGAAACATTTTGAATATCTAGGAGAGCCTTAATGTAATTATCTTTTTTTTAGGGGTGTGATGATTTTCCGTGTCGAGTGGATGGTATCAGAATGGCCTAAATATATTATTCTATTTATGAGAGGTGTAATAATTTTTGGTATGATGTCATAATGGTCTTATGTATTTGTCTATTTTGGAGGGGTGTGATCATTTTTTTTCTATTAGATGGTGTCAGAATGGCCTGAATGTATATTTCTTTCTATAAGGGGTGTAATGATTTTTTGGTTGTACAGTATCCTATTTGGTTTGATGTATTTTCCTATTTTTAAAGGGTGTTGTTGTTTATTGGTGTCCAGTAAATGGTGTCCAAGTGGCTTTAATGTATTTTGCTATTTTTCAGGGGTGTGATGTTGCTTGGTGTTCTGAAGGTGGAGCCGGATGAAGACGGAGGGGGAGTGCATAGTACAACTGATGTTGTTGAGGAACAGATCAGTGGAGATCTTCCAGGAGCAGGTGAGTATGTTGAAGCGTTTAAATGTCCAGAAGAGCCTAGAGAGTGGACCCCCAGTTGCAGGTGATCCACTCTCCCGGGTCAGTTACCTTCACACTCTCCTCTCCCCCTCCGGTCTACAGGTCCGGTAGAGCCAGAGGGGGAGCGCATAGCCTTTACCTGACGTCGCTGAGGAGCAGACCAGTGGAGATCATCCAGGAGCAGGTGAGTATTGTTAAAACGTGTAAATATCTAGGAGAGTTTAGAGAGTGGACCCCATAGTTGCGGGTGAACCACTCCCCCGGGTCAATTACCGTCACACTCTCCTCCCCCCCTCCGGTCTACCGGTCAGGCAGAGTGGGAGGGGGAGCGCCCAGCACAATCGATGTTGCTGAGAAATAGATCAATGGGGGTCCTCCAGGTAAGTCTTAAGGAGATTTTCTTTTTTTCTCTTTTGGTCTTCTAGGAGTCGGTGAGAATTGTTGAACGTGTAAATAACTAGGAGAGTTTAGAGAGTGGACCCCATAGTTGCGGGTGAGCCACTCCCCCGGGTCAATTACCGTTACACTCTCCTCCCCCCCTCCGGTCTACCGGTCAGGCAGAGTCGGAGGGGGAGCGCACAGTAGGGTTGACGTTGCTGAGAAACAGACGAGTAGAGGTCATCCAGAAACAGGTGAGTGTTGTTGATCTTGTGGATTTTTCCTAAGGAGATTTTTTTCTCTTTAAGGTCATCCTCACAAAGAGTCAAAGAGTTGAATAGGGAGTGTGTTGTAGAGGGTCGTCATCAAGGACCAGATGGGAAGATGTCATCGAGAAACAGGTGAGTGTTGTTGATTATATAGATTTTCTTTAGGGAGTCTTTCTTTTTTTCTTTCATTCAGATAGAATCAGAGGGGGAGCGTCCAGATGCACTGATGTTGTTGGGAAAGGTAAGTAGGATCATGTTTTGGAACAGGTAAGTGTCCTTGGGTTTTTGGTTGTACAGGTGGTTACTGTGTCCGGTTTGGGGTTGGTAGTAAGTATTTGTTGTCCGGGAAATGGCGGGTCAAGTAGGTAGGTCTTGTGGGTACGAAGTTAGTATAGTTTTAAAATTGAGACTATATAATCTTCCTAGTGCTCAGAATCAATTCAAGTGAATTGTGAAGTATAACGTTTTAATTATGGTAACTTCAGCAGGGTCATACCAGGATCAAATCCTTAGAATGGGTCCCAGCTCATCACTAGTTCCAAACTTTATTATGAACACATATTGAAAGACTACAATACAACAGTAAATGCCAAGAGAAACTTTGCCAGGTAAGCTGACTGAAGAACATAGGTAAGTATAGGGTAAGTATAAAGGAACAGTAGAATTGTTAACAATATCCATAACATTAAATTAATTAAAAGAATTTAAACTGTTTACAAAGAGTCCCATGTTTATGTTGTAATAGAGTTGTTATCCGATATTCAAGCCTTTGGGGTATTTTGTGTCCAGACGGTGGATCCACCCCCGTTCTGTCCTCTGTCGTTGTGTCGTTGTCCATTCCGGGTGGTCTTCCAGGACCAAACCCCTAAGGTGTTGGACGCCATGTTTCCGGAAGTGTTGGGCGACGTATTTGTCCCCACGTTGTCTAGTCTGGTAGGTGTCTCTTCTTATTAAGTATCTGTGGGAGTTTAGTCTGGCTCCTAATCCATTCCGGGTTTCCCCCACATACTGCGCATTGCACCGGGTGCATCTAAGGAGGTATACGCAGTTTTTCCGTGCATTGTTTTTGGATGAAATGTTGCTAGACCAAGGTAGGGTGTAGGCTGTTTTGGCCTCTCTGTTCCTTACCGTTGGTCGCCGGGTCAAGTTTGGTTTTTGGGTGTCCATTCTTGGCAGTTTGGCCCGGACTAAATAGTCCTTGATGTTAGGGTTTCTTTTGAAGGCCGAAATTATTTTGAAGTCTCGGTCCAGATCTGTATTCTTTAGGTCTTCAAAGTTCCTTTTCAGGATTCGGTTGGCTTGAATGGTGTACTGAGAGTACGTCGTGATCAGGGGTATGATTTGTTTATCGTTTGTCGTGTCCGGTGTTGATGTTGGGTAAGTCCCTTGCGGGGTTTGGGGTTAAAAAACTTCCTTTCGAACGCGTCTCAGGAATGACCTGGAGTATCCCCGTGTTATTAACGCATCAAAAAGGGTCTTGGTCGCCAGGTGTTTGTCCTCTTGCTGGGTACAGATCCGGTGAAAGCGTAATAATTGGGATTTGAGAATGCCCCGGAACGTGTGCCGGGGATGGAAACTCTCTTTGTGTAAGAGGGCGTGGGTGTCTGTAGTCTTGAAAAAGACTTTGATGTCTAAGGACCCTGTGGTTTTGAAGTCAGGGCCCTTGAAGGTGGTGGTGTCCAAGAAATCCATGCTGGTTTCGTGGATTACAGGTTTTAGTTTGATTGAATGGTGGTGTGCATTTAGGGTAGAAACAAATTCCTCAAATTCTTCCTTTGAATGAGACCAGATCCCCCAGATGTCGTCTAGGTATCGCAGGTAAGTAGTTGGTTGTTTGTCGCATTTTGGGAGGATGGATTCCTCCCAGTCAGCCATATAGATGTTTGCGTATGCTGGTGCAAACTTTTTGCCCATGGCTGTCCCCTTGGTCTGGAGGAAAACCTCCTCATTGAACTTGAAGTCATTTTTCCGGAGACTCAATTCAAGGAGTTGCAATAGCTCCTTATCCGGTCGTGACACATCCAGGTACTTGAGGAACCACTTGTTTACTGCAGCTAGTCCTGGGGTTGTCTCGATGTTTGTGTAGACTCTCTACGTCCATGGAAAACAGGAAACATGGTTCCTTAAGTGTAAGACTTTTTACTTTGGAGACAAAGTCATAAGTGTCCTTGACATAGCTGTCATGACGCGTCGACAGCGGGTTAAGGTGATGGTCAATGAATTCGGCTACATAGTAGCTTTCACTGTCACAGTCCGACACAATCGGTCGGCCTGCCGGAATCCGGTTCGGTACTGGCCATGAGTCAGGGGGTTTGTGAATCTTAGGTAGCAGGTAGAATTGCCTGGGTCGTGGTGGAGATGTACCGATCAGGTAAGTATATTGGTTTGTGGTAATGTATTTCTTATCCACTAGTGATCTGAGGGTTAGGGTTAAGGGGCTATTTACCACTCCGGGCCAAGCTTTGAATTTGAATAACTCGGGCTACGAGGTGGGCATACATATGGGACCTGTTGTGGTTGGCAGCTTAGGGCCCCCTCTATATGTGTATGAAGTTTGGTCCCCCTGGTGGTCTTCCTTGGTTTTGCAATTGTGATTTGAAAATTTCAAAGTGTCATAACTCTTGGTAGCGGGTGGGCATACATACAGCAGTGGGTGTGCACGTTGGCCCCGGCCTTCTGAACAAGTGTACCGAGTTTGGGGCGAATTGGTGAAGGTGGAAAGAAAAAATTGAAAATGGCATGTGTGGAAGGGGAGGTGGGCATGGCCACCAAAGTTGGTGGGCGTGTTCCCCAGGCCCCCCTGATGCTGTGTGTCAAGTTTGGTGTGCTTGCCCACCTGGGTTTGTAAGTTAGAGTGAGCAGGTGAGGGTATAGAAGGAAGGTGGGCGTGGCCACCAAACTTGGTGGGCATGTTCCCCACACCCCCTGATGCTCTCTGCCAAGTTTGGTACCTTTGCCCACCTATTTAGTTTTGGACCTTCACAATTTCCTAACATATGATTTGGTTTTAATTGATAGGGCTGTTGATGAAACACAAGGTAAATATGTTGGACTCTTTTGTCTGTCATCAGTTATCCCAGGGGCTGTCCAGAATGACTTTATACAGCATTGCATAGTTTTTACTTAACAAGCAGGACTTAGCAATGCTGGGAAGAGCCATTCAGGACATTCCTTAAAATCACTGATGAACTCAAGCCACGTCAAGGCAGAGTCCGTGTGGGGTATTTTGTATTTTATTTATTCACATTAAACTACGTACTAACACACTGTCAAACTACTATGTATTTGCAAACCACGTATTACTACAATGTATTGAGAAACTATTTACAAGATTTTGGGTGGGATTTAAACACCAGATGGACCAGCCATTGCTGAGGTGTTGCGCTTCTCCGCAAGGTTCTTGTTGCGCCAACGCTTGAAGGCAGACAGATTTCTTGCAGGGATTCCAGCAGCCTGACACTTCTTGACATACGATGTGTATGCATCCCTGAGAGCGTTATGGTACTCAATGAATCCCACCTCCTCCTTTGACCAAAAGCATTTGGTGTTGACAGGAAGGCACTTGCTTTTCAGTGCAGGGGTTGGTGGTGCTTCTTCATCCAGATCAACACCTTGGACATCCTCCAGTGGTTGCTCTGACTCCTCCTCCTCTGGCTGTTGAGCAGTTGCTGGTTTGGCGAGTTTAGGCTTGGGTGGTCGTGGGGCCATCCGGTAGGGGATATCATCAGCCAGTTTCCATACGCTTGTTCCCAGGACCTTGGGGAGCATGATTCCAGACTGGATTCTTAGGACCTGCAGCCTGGCCTGGGAGAATGGGAGCTCACTCATGAGTGTTTTGAGGTGCTCATAGACAACGTAGTCATTATTCATCAGCATCCCTACGCAGCTGAGGAATGTGAGCACTTTTAGCTCTTGGTTTACATCGATATTTGGTGGTAGCCTTGTGAGGATGGGCTCCATCCAGGGCATTCCGTTGTCTCTGTAAATATCCAGGTTCTTTGAATGGGACAGATTCCTCCTTTCAATCTCAATGCAGACATCCCCTGTAAGAGATGCAGCTCTTGCTCGTTTGGATGGTGCCTGGCCTCTCTGAGTCAGCTCGTACCAGTCAGTTCCATTCCAGCCAAGGATTTTCTTCTTCTGCACATCACGGAGTGTGAAGGCTGGGAAGTATCTTAGTCTGAGCTCCTGAAAGCCAAGCATCAAACACTCATTCACATCCAAGCCCCTTCTCACACAAATGGCACGAGCCCGACCAAAAGTGTCAGGTGCATGGAAAGAATCCCGGGTGGCTAAGTCCTTCACAACAGTGTCCACTGTCATGGAGCACTTGAGCTTTGTGGGTGGTGTGTCACCAGCCATTGCACCAAGGGGGATGCGATCATTCCTCTTGTAGATGTCTCCAAGGAAGATCCGGATCAACTGTGCTCCTACAAGTGAGGGAGCAGCTTCCAGGGTGTCACCAAGAGGGAACAACCTCAGAATGCGGCTCACCTGTACTGGATCCCGGGTCCAGTTGTTCAGAGGTGGTAGGATTAGGTATCAGGAAATCATACCCCATCCCCTGGCTCCTTCGGCCACCATCGACCTGAGAGCTTGGTTGATCAGGGGTATATGGGTGAAAGCACTGGCCGACCACAGTTGGTTAATTGTACCTCTGTTCTTCTGACTTATAGTATAGTAATATTTTAGTAATCCTATTACAGACCAAGTTGTTTTTGCATTTGTTAAACCATTGAATACACCATTAAAACACTAAATAAATAATTAATTATTCATTTGTAATGTTTTTTGTTTCAAATTTGGAGCTAAATTTCAGAACACATCATCAGTAGTGTACCAAAGATTCATTGGGCGTTTCAGCCTTCGAACACTATACACCCTCTAAGGCGGCCAGCTGAGAAAGATCAGTTCTCAGCCTGTGTTCCATGTCCAATTCACCTGTCATTTTAGTTGTTTCTCTTCCTATTTTAAGACCCAGTACAGACCCTGGCCAATCTCGGTCCTCTGGGATAGTCAATACAAATATCTGAAATTAAATTTGACTCAGATTATACCATATCATTATTTTAGTACCCTATGGATTTTAAGATTGAATGCCCGAAATGAGTTAATATTCACCCATCCTGGTATCCAGCGATTCCGTCCTCAGTTATCCGGGCCTGGATTCAGGGCTGAGGGGTTCAGAAGATCAGCCATGGACTGGCGTCAAAAAGGTTGATTTGTCTTGATGCTGGTGGTTGGCTGGTCCTTGTCATCGATGCTCCTGCTCTTCATGGTGTCTTCATGGATTTGTGCCCAGGCATGCTGGGATTTTATGGGGAGTGGTTTCAGGTGGTTTCATGTTTGTGGGTGGGGTTAGCCCTCTGTCTCTCAGGCTGTGTACTCACGTCTTACTCGTCTTCTCCACAAGGTGGGGTGAGAGAGGGATCCCTGGGGGGCCTTTGTTGAGGGTGACGATCATCGTTGAGCCACGTCCTGGTGTCTGGCCTGGCTGGCTCCATGCTGTTCTTCTTTTCACAGTGAGGTGTTGGAAAATAATGTTTGAAGCGAAGTGTAGAATAATAGGGAGGGTTAAAAAGATATAGGCTGATGAAAAATAAAAAATCAAGTTAAGGTGTGGCATAGAGCAGTCAAAGAGGTTAAATTAAGTGATAAGATCGGGTTTAGGTATAGTTTATTACAGGTGAAAAGAATGGAGGTTTAAGGGTTAGGGTTAGGGTTAGGTGAAGAAAAATGAATTCCCGCAGGGTTAGGTTTTTGTTATAATAATATGTTTCTGATGGCTAAAAGCCCTTGGGGCACTGGCACACTCCTTCCTGCCTACTGCTTCCATCAATTTTAAATGTCCCTTAGGTAGGTTTCCCAGAATCGGTAGTTATTTTATTTCTATAGACTTATTTAATTTTAAACCAACTGATAAACAAAAAAAATAAATACATTGATTACAGATGAGACGGATGACAGAGTATGGAGGAGTTTTTTTAGGTATGTCTATTAGTTTACTTTCTGGGGCTGAGGAGGATGAACGGTGCCCCCCCCCGGGCCGATGGCTTGGAGGCCCTGTGCCCCCTGCTCCAATCCCAAGTGGGCTTACCTAATGGTATGTGAGCTGGGGGGCCTACATTGTTGTATGTCCCCCAGCTCCAGAGGCAGAGGTGCTATGTGTGGGAGGGAGGGAGGGGCGGGGGGGCCCACAGTCCAGAGGTGTATTAAAGGGGGAGCCCAATGCATAAGTGCTGCTGGTCATAAATATACATATAGACTGACAAAATAAATATTGATTCCACAGACATAAATATATATACACGCACACACAGAAATACACATACAAGAAGCAATATAATAGTAATATAGAATTTAAATCATGCAGAGGTTAAAGATAAGTGCCATAATAAATAAATAAATAAGTCAATAAATAAGTGCAAGCACGCAAAAAGTCAAACAGCAGTAAAAACAGGCATTTATAATAAAGTAAGTGCAAATCAATGAGTCAGTGCAATTTGTGGGCTCCCCTGTCCTCTGGTCTCCATGGGTTGGGCCCCCCTCTCTCCCCCCCCCCCGGTCCATTTATTGTTTAATGTTTAGGCCCAGTGGTGTGAGTGTTTTGATCTTTTTGATCCACTTGGACTCCACTGCCTTCCTCTGTCTCAGGGACCAACCCACTCCCATCTCCAGCCCCGCAATCCTCAGAGAGGAAATGTCATGGTGGTCGAAGTGCAGGATGAGCTGAGTGCTCGTCCTGCACTTTAGAATGGAGTTGATGTGTTGTGTGAGTCTGGTGCGACTAGAAGCACCAGTCTCTCCAATGTATATTTTCTTGCAGATCGAGCAGGTGATGGCATACACCACATTCTGACTCTGGATGTTGAATTTCTGTGTTATGGGGCTGGAGGTGAGAGCATACGGGTTCTGGATCAGGGGCAACTGCTGAAAGTATTGCTGGTATGAGTCTGGTTTGTGAGTGGGAGTGGTAGAGAAGCGGGCACGCCCCAGTATGTCCTGTAAATTTGGGTTTTTCCTATATGCCGAAATTAATCTAAATGGTTGTAATGCCGAATTATTGTGTTGATGTTTTGTGAAAATGCCCTTGATTTTAGAATGCACCTTCCGGGTTAGGGTTAGGGTGCAGGTAGAGGGGCCCGAGACTAGCACCCACACCGAATTTCAGGTCCCTGGGACATGCCCCCTTGGACTTATTCCCCGACAGCTCACCAAGGATTTTTCAGAGTTTTTTCAAGTTAGACCACTTCTGGTGGGCGGAGACTGTCAGAACTGATACCAATGGATCCGGGGTACAGGAAAAAAAAAACCTGGAACGGGGGCTCTACAGGTGCCCCATGGAAAGTTATTCCAAAATCCCCGGTGAGCGGGTGGTTTTCTTGAACCTATCCCTAACCCTTGCAAGGGTTTGTATTCTTAAACCTATCATATTACCCAATGGTCCCTTTTCATTCTTGTGGCGATGTCACAATACCAACAACAACAGAATCACTCTAATCTTCCACGCAGAAATCCAGGTGGACTGCTATCCAGGGGCGAGATTGTCCCATGCTGTCCACCTCCTCAAATACAAAACTCCAACATCCCCTGAGGTTCGGGAGGTAATTTTATCATTTGGCCTCAATGACAAAGACCAAAACAATGAACCAGAACTAGACAAAATAATCAAGAGGTTGATGACAGTTGCTACATCTACCTTCCCCAGTGCAAGGATTCATATCCCCCTGATCCGTTGCTCAGGCCGGCTACAGCACCAAATTCGGCGGAACATTGAGAACTTGAACGCTATAATAAAAAACACCCCAAATGCAATCCCCAGAGTAGCCCATGAAAAATTCTCCACGGAAAGAGATCTTTTACATTGGACACCCCAAACCGGAAGAGCCATCTGGAAACACTGACTTTCTTTTTTAGTGTAGGTGAGCTGCCAGTGCCTCAGGACCAACGGGATGGGGACATTATAAACTTGTCCAGACATCTTGCCCTAACTCAAGCACAAAAGAAATTACTGAAAAAGGGCCTGTCTTTCATTCCGGCATGGAATACGGACAAGAAGGAGGCACTGGCAGCTCATTTGACAACATACCACCGTAGACTCAAACTATGCTCCTACTTTGGACCTAACACGGATCCCATGGATAGGCCACCCTTTCGACCCCCATCCCACTGGGAACCGAGGAGATCAGATCTTCCCAGGGAACTAATAAACCTGATCCAAAAGGATCAAACAGATGTAAGAAATCTCATGGTTCAAAGAGAAAAGGAGAACCTTACAGCAGAGAAGATCAGAGCCCTTACGGAACTGAGATCAAACAGTTTAATTGTCATCAAACCAGCCGACAAGGGTAGTGCAACAGTTATTATGGATCGAGTGGACTATGTCCATGAAGCTAACCGACAATTACAGGACACAAGATATTACAAAAAACTACCCCGACCAATCTATTTGGACTCAGCCAAACAATTCAAGGAAATTCTCAAGACTCTGATGGATAAGAGATATATTACCGCAGATCAATATACTTACCTGATCGGTACATCTCCACCACAGCCCAGGCAGTTTTACCTGCTACCCAAAATCCATAAGCCCCCAGAATCATGGCTGGTACCAAACCGGATTCCGGCAGGCCGACCGATCGTATCAGATTGCGACAGTGAGAGCTACTATATAGCTGAGTTTATCGACTACCACCTAAACCCACTGTCGACACGCCATGACAGTTATGTCAAAGACACATATGACTTTGTTTCGAAAGTCAAAAGTCTCACCCTCAAGGAACCATGTTTCCTCTTCTCGATGGATGTACAAAGTCTCTATACAAATATAGAGACAACCCCGGGACTGGCAGCAGTGAACAAATGGTTCCACAAATACCCGGACAGTACACGACCAGATAGGGAGCTGCTACAAGATTCAAGATTCAAGAAGTTTATTTGTCACATACACACACGAGGTGTGCAGTGAAATGTAAAGTGGCAATGCTTCAGCAGAAATGTGCAAAGGGCAAATAACAGGTTCACACTATTTACAATTAAAAAAAAAACACAATATTTACAATGTCACAGTAAGAGCTCTATATAAAAACACAATATTTACAATAAGAGCACTTTATAAAAATATAGTAAAAAAGGGAAATTGTATGTATAATATAATATAAATTATAAATTATGTGTAGTCTTTACCTAAGTGTGTGTGTGCATAAGAGGGGCAGTGTGTGTGTCTTGGTGGGGGCCCTGGTGAGGTCAGAGTTCACAGTCCTGATGGCCTGAGGAAAGAAACTCCGTCTCAGTCTCTCTGTTTTGGCAGCGTGACTACGGAGGCGCTTGCCTGACCGCAGCAGCTGAAACAGTCCGTTGTTGGGGTGGTGAGGATCCTTCATGATCCTACAGGCTCTGGTTCTGCACCTCCTGGTGTACAAGTCCTGCAGGGTGGGGAGTGTAGTTCCAATAGTGCTACTCTCTGCAGAGCCTTCCTGTCCTGAGCGGAGCTGTTGCCAAACCAGGCAGTGATGCTTCCTGTCAGGATGCTCTCTACAGCTCCAGAGTAGAAGGACTTAAGGATCCTCCGGGAGACTTTGAATTTCCTCAGCTGCCTGAGGTGGTAAAGGCGCTGCCTTGCCTTTCTCACCAGAGTGTCTGTGTGTGAGGACCATGTAAGATCCTCGGAGATGTGGACTCCCAGGTATTTATACCTGCTCACCCTATCCACAGTAGTCCCATTAATCCCCAGTGGTGAGTACGTCCTCTGTTGTTGTGTCCTCCTAAAGTCCACAATCAGCTCCTTAGTTTTGGTGACGTTCAAGAGGAGGCTGTTGTCCTGGCACCAGAGTGACAGATCAGCAACTTCCTCCAGGTAGGCCTTCTCGTCGTTGTTGGAGATCAGGCCCACCACCATTGTGTCATCCGCAAACTTACAACTCCTGGAACTGAGTCTTTTGAAAAATGACTGAGTTCAACGGAGAGGTCTTCCTCCAGACTAAGGGAACGGCCATGGGCAAGAAGTTTGCACCATCATATGCCAACATTTACATGGCTGACTAGGAGGAATCTGTTTTCCCAAAATGCAACAAATTACCTACGACTTACCTGCGATACTTGGATGACATCTGGGGGATCTGGTCCCACTCCAAAGAAGACTTCGAGGAATTTGTCTCAACTCTGAATGCACATCACCACTCGATCAAGATAAAACCAGTGACTCACGAATCTAGCATTGACTTCCTAGACCGCTCGCGAGCCGCATGCGGCTCTTTGCCGGCTGACGTGCGGCTCGGCTGCAGCTTGAGTGCTCACTGATTTTTCTCTTGGTGTACAGAATTTTCATATTGTAAAATAAACATCTAAAATGCATATGCATATTTGGCAATACAGACAAAAAGCTGCCCGTTTTTAATGTAATATTTATATATTTTTTTGTCATCACGCGATCATGCGAGATGTCTTGCAAGTAACGTTAACGTTCCAAACATGAAACATTCTAATCTGCGCAGTCTCAGAGGGTTACTAGCCAGACTAGCAGTAGCTACTGACAGAATCGCCATGGATTTAGGAAAGCGTAAAGCTAAACGAAAATATGAAGATGAACACCGGACGTTCTTGCCTGAATGGAAGGAATTATATTTTTTTGTGGATCTAAATGGAAAACCCCTCTGCTTAATATGCCAGACGTCACTGTCGCATTTTAAAGCCTCAAACTTGGAGCGCCATTTCTCCACACACCATGCTAACATAGCGCAGGAGTTTCCCAAAGGCACAGAGCTACGCAAGCACAAGGTAAATACTTTGAAACGTCAGTCAGAGAAACAGACTCAGCTTTTTCGAAAATTTACGAAGCACTCTGAAACAGTCACGTTGGCATCATATCAGGTGGCATGGAATATTGCTCGAGCAAAAAAGTCATATAGTGAGGGAGAGTTTGTGAAGTCTTGCATAGGTGATGTCGTTGCTATCCTCAACCCTGACAATGACGGTTTAAAGCGGTCTGTGTCAGACCTGCAGCTGTCACGGCACACCGTTGAACAGAGGATATCTGACATTAACAACGTAATTGAGACACAGTTATGTACAGATCTTGAGAAGTGCCGGTATTTCAGCATTGCTCTGGATGAGTCTTGCGACATTCAAGATAAGCCACAGTTGGCAATATTTGTGCGGTCTGTGTCAGAAGACTGTGCAGTTAAGGAAGAGTTGCTTGACATTGTGCCCTTGAAAGACAGGACCCGTGGCATCGATCTCAAAGAGACTCTAATGATGGTTGTGGACAGAGCGAAATTGCCTCTCTCAAAACTGACCGCAATAACTACAGACGGCGCACCGGCTATGTTTGGGGCTGCAAATGGCCTCATAGGGCTGTGCAAAAGTGATGATCGTTTTCCAGATTTTTGGACATTTCACTGTATCATCCACCAGGAGCACCTGGTGTCCAAAAAACTGAACATGGACCACATTTTCAAACCTGTGCTTGAGATTGTGAATTTTATTCGCACACATGCTCTGAATCACAGACAATTCAAAAACCTTGTTGCCGAACTCAATGAAGACCTTCCCAGTGACCTATTTCTCCACTGCTCTGTGAGGTGGCTCTCAAGAGGCAATGTGCTTTCCCGATTTTTTGAGCCCTGTGAAGCTGTTTCTAGAAGAGAAAGACAAAGACTATCCTGTGCTACATGACCCCCAGTGGATTTCAGATTTGGGATTTTTGGTCGACATCCTGCAGCATCTGAACAAGCTTAATGTGGATCTGCAAGGGAAGTTAAAATTGCTGCCTGACCTGGTGCATAGCATTTTTTCTTTTGTCAACAAGCTCAAACTCTTCCAGACTCATCTTCAAAAGAGAGAGTTCATGCATTTTCCCTCACTCGTCAAGGCGTGTGGAGAAGCAGCTGAGGTCACAGAAGAGAGAGCGGCATACTATGCAACACTGATTGAAAAGCTGCTGCAGAATTTTGAGGATAGGTTCTGCAACCAGAAGCAAAAACGACCACAGATCACATTCCTCATCAGCCCTTTCACTACAGAGTCAGACTGTTTGAAAGCCCCTTTAGTGGCAGATGAAGCAGCATCTCAGATGGAGATGATCGAACTCTCTGAGGATGACAGACTTAAGTGTGTTTTGCGGGAGGGAACCATTGAGTTTTGGAGAAATGTGCCCACAGACAGATATCCCAATGTCAAACAGGCTGCACTCAAGCTTATGTCAATGTTTGGATCAACCTATGTCTGTGAATCAGTTTTTTCTACATTGAAACATGTCAAATCAAAACATCGCTCTGTTCTCACGGACACATGTGAAAGAGTTGCTTCGAGTGGCCACAACGGAATACACGCCAGACCTGAAAAAGATTGTGGAAAAGAAAGACTGCCAGGTGTCACACAGAGTAAATTAAGGTAAGAAAATAGCAATAGAAACTGTTAGTTAGGCTCTTTATGAAGTCACTAGGCCCGTGAGTCACTGTTGTTGTTGTTGTTATGTTGGCATCTGTTTAATTGTGTGGCTCTTCGAAATGGTGTTGGGTTTTGTTGTGGCTCTTTGAGCTGAACTGGTTAGCCACCCCTGTCCTAGACATTACCACTTTCAAGGGCCCTGACTTTCAAACTACAGGGGTTTTAGACATCAAGGTCTTTTTCAAGGCCACGGACACCCTCTTGCACAGAGTGAGCATTCATCCCCGGCACACATTTCGGGGAATCCTCAAATCTCAACTATTGCGTTTCCACCAGATTTGTACCCGTTTGGAGGACAGACACCTGGCAACCAAGACCCTTTTCAAAGCATTGAATACACGTGGGTACTCCTGGTCATTCCTTGTGTAGTGGGTCTGACTCTGCGTTGTGTTTGTGTGTAATAACGGACACAATTCCCCGAACTGTATGAACAATGATCTGTATTTTGAGAAGGCACAGAATTCACAGTCACAGTATTTACATGCTCTGAGCCTCTTTCAGCATCTTTCCCAAGGAAAGTCCAGGAACAAGAGAAAGAAGTACAAAATAACAGCAGTTTAGATAAAATAAATAAATAAATAAATAAAAATACATAAAGTGCAAATGGTATAACTAAATAAATCTAACACTGCATTTTCCATCACACTAATAAAACTATGCATAAACCCACATACCTGTATTTTGAGAAGGCATAGAATTCACAGTCACAGTATTTACATGCTCTGAGCCTCTTTCAGCATCTGTGTAACATAACAGTGAAATTACTGCACACTCCATGCTACGATGCTAGCACCAGTCTCTCAAAAGTGACGTTACACTACAACATGGCGAGATTCACGGCATTCATGCGACACACCAAAAACTTCGACGCGCTTCTCCTCTATTTAGTAGATTTATGCATGAAACAAAATAAAGTGACAAACCTAAAACGTAACAGTGTCAATACAGTAAGTTTACAGTGACTTTACAAGTGCTTCTACCTAAGTTAACTTAGTATTTTCAACTAAAAACAACGAAGATAGAGAGAGCAGAATCATGCGTACCTTTCCCAAGGAAAGTCCAGGAACAAGAGGAAGTGCAAAGCTGACGGAGCGTAACAAGTACAGCAGTTTACAAAATAAAAGGCTCACCATACTACACTATCGGCGAGAATCCTCATTATTCCCCCTTTTGGAAAGAGATATCTACCCTCTTACTTAAAGCAATCAAATTTACAGTATTCATTTACAAATCTCGTAATAACACTTAAGGGACATAGAAACCCTGAAACCCGAAATTAAAATTGGCATCTTTCATCATAAAAGTCACTCCATATAAATTCAACCAAAATATACCCTGCCTTGTTCATAATATAGCACAACAACATCACACTACTACACTTGGACGCATCCGGAAAGAGGTCATTGAACCCCAAGCCCCACAAGAGATACGCCTAACATCGACACCAAACACAGCAGGGGATAACAAACAGATCATACCCTTGATCACAACGTATTCACAGTACACGGTACGGGCCAATCGAATCCTGAAAAATAATTTTGAAGATATTCTAAAAAACACGGATTTGGACCGGGACTTCAAGATAATCTCGGCTTTCAAAAGGAATCCCAACATCAAGGACTACTTAGTCCGGGCCAAATTAGTAGGAATGGACACCCAAACACCGGACTTGACCAACAGTGAGGAACAGAGGAACCAAAACAGCCTACACCTTACCTTGGTCAAGCAATATCTCATCAAAAAGCAACACACGAAAGAATTGCGTGTACCTCCTTAGGTGCACTCTTTGCAACGCGCAGCGTGTTGGAGAAACCCGAAATGGACTAGGATCCCGACTGAACTCCCACAGGTACATGATAAGGAGCAACATCCACCAGACCAGACAACGTGGGGACAAATATGTCTCCCAACACTTCCGGGACCATGGCATTCAACATCTCAGGGGCCTGGTCCTGGAGGACCACCCGGAATGGACAACAGCACAGAGGCAGAGGGCAGAACGGAGGTGGATCCACCGTCTGGGCACGAAATACCCTAAAGGCCTTAATATCAGATGATAACTTAATTACAACGCAAACATGGAACTTTTTGTAAATAGTGCAAATTCCTTAAAAAATTTAAATTGTTCTGGATTATTGTCAATACTACTACCGTTCCCCTTATATTAACCTTTATGCTCTTCTGTAAGTTTGCCTGAAAAAGTTTCTCTTAACGTTTATTGTAATATTCTGACGTGCTCATAATAAAGTTTGGAACTAGTGATGAGCTGGGACCCATTCTAAGGATTTGATCCTGGTATGACCCTGCTGAAGTTCCCATATTAAATACTTTATACTTCACAATTCACTTGAATTGGTTCTGAGCACTAAGAGGATTGCACAGTCTCAATTTAGAATACTATACTTAACTTACTATAACCTACTATACTTAATTAGCTCCGTGCCCATGGGACCCGCCTACTAGACCCTCTGTGTCCCGGACATCAGAAACAAAAAGAATCTCGAACCAGACACCAGTAACCACCTATACGACCAAAAATTCAATGATACTTACCTGCACCTGAAAAACCCTACTTAGCTGTTCCCCAACAACATCGACTCGTCTAGACGCTCCCCCTCCGACTCTGCCTGACCGGTAGACCGGGAGGGGGGGAGGAGAGTGTGACGGTAAATTACCCAGGAGAGTGACTCACCCGCAACCATGGGGTTCGCTCTTTAAGCTCTCCTAAAAGTCTACACATCTACAATACTTACCTGCTCCTGGATAACGAAAGAAGAAAAAACTCCACACGATCAACAACACTCACCTGTTCCTTAGCGATGTTTTTCTACGGTGCAATCCCCCTCCGGCTCTACGGATAACCAAAAAAGGAAAAAGAAAAATCTCCTTAGATCAAATCCAAACAATCAACAACACTCACCTGTTCCTTGATGACCTCTACTCGTCTGTTCCTCAGCAACATCAATTCTACTATGCTTCTACTCTGCCTGACCGGTAGGCCGGAGGGGGGGAGAAGAGTGTGACGGTAAATGACCCGGGGGAGTGGCTCACCATGGGGTCCACTCTCTAAGCTCTCCTAAACATTTACACGTTCGACAATACTCACCTGCTCCTTGATGACCAAAGAACAAAAAGAAAATCTCCTAAAAAGTTTATATGATCAATAACACTTACCTACTCCTGGATGATCTCTACTCGTCTGTTCCTCAGCAACATCAATTTTACTATGCGCTCCCCCTCCGGCTCGAGGGGGGGAGGAGAGTGTGTCGGTAAATGACCCGGGGGAGTGGTTCACCCGCAACCATGGGGTCCACTCTAAACTCTCCTGCACATTTACACGTTCAACAATACTTACCTACTCCTGGATGATCTCTACTGGTCTGTTCCTCAGCAACATCGGTTATGCTGTGCGCTCCCCCTCCGGCTCTGCCAGCAGCTTTGCCCTGCAACCCCAACTGGCCAGCTCTTGCAGGCTGCCCCGAGCTGCGTCCTCGGCGATCTCCGGTTGGGCTGCGCCTGGAGATGCCCGGCTCACACTCGGTCTCTCGCACTGCTGCTGGCACACTCGTGTATCCACAGTCCCTCCAGTCAACCGGATCCTGTCGATCGCCTGCCGACTCATTGCTCACTCAATCAGCCTCTCATACTGACTTGCACTCGCTCACACAGTCACACACAGGTTACAAAGTACCCAACTGCAATCAGCCTGAACTTGGTAACAAATTCAAGATTCAAGAAGTTTAATTGTCACATACACACACGAGGTGTGTAGTGAAATGCAAAATGGCAATGCTTAGCAGAAATGTGCAAAATAACAGGTTCACACTATTTACAATAACCAACACAATATTTACAATGTCACAGTTTTTAAGAGCTCTATATAAAAAACAACACAATATTTACAATAAGAGCACTTTATAAAAAAATATAGTAAAAAAAGGGAAAATTGTATGTATAATATAATATAAATTATAAATTATGTGTATTCTTTACCTAAGTGTGTGTGTGTGCATAAGAGGGGCAGTGTGTGTGTCTTGGTGGGGGCCCTGGTGAGGTCAGAGTTCACAGTCCTGATGGCCTGAGGAAAGAAACTCCGTCTCAGTCTCTCTGTTTTGGCAGCGTGACTACGGAGGCGCTTGCCTGACCGCAGCAGCTGAAGCAGTCCGTTGTTGGGGTGGTGAGGATCCTTCATGATCCTGCAGGCTCTGGTTCTGCACCTCCTGGTGTACAAGTCCTGCAGGGTGGGGAGTGTAGTTCCAATAGTGCGCTCAGCCGAACGCACTACTCTCTGCACTACTCTCTCTCAGGGCAGCGTCAGTCCACTGACTCAACTCTCTCCTGAATCCAAGTCTCACCCGACCCTCCCCCGATTCTGCCACACTGTTTAAACCCCGACTGCGTAGAACCCTATTAACTTTCTGCCAATTTAATACTGTGCTGGATTTACCCAGCAACACTTGTGTTCTTCTACTAACTTCTTTATTAGTCCATTTCCTTACACCGCAAACTTGACCGCTCAACTACTTTCACACCATTGAAGTTATCAACACAATTCAAACTTTGAGAATTCGGCATAGTCTGAATCACGATCAACCATTCAAATTTTTCATTACCCTTGTACTTTTTCAGCTATTGAATTTGATTTGCAATATTTTCCCACCATAAAAATGTATTACAACAACCTATGTTTCACTTTCACTTTGACAATGGCTGTGTCTCTAAAAACCACTAGATGGAGTCAAACAGTATCAAATGTGACCCTGGTCGTCTTTCACAATGTCCAGAGACTACAGATTCAGTTTGTGGTTTACTGATGGATGATATAATAAAATACACAAAGCTGGACATGAAATACATTTTTCAATACTATCACTACTAATACAGCTGTAAATACTTCTACTTTTTCTGTTAATACTAGTACTACTACTACAACTACTACTGCTGTTACTAATCTTGCTAATACATCTACTACTACTTCTACCATTATTACTTCTGCTAATACTTCAACTACTACTAGTTCTACTGCAGCTATTGCTAACAGCCACAGTCACATTTGACAGTCTCTGTCTCGCTCTGGTGGCTATCTCATGTGATTTCATGTCTTTGACAATGTCCACAGACTAGAGACTCAGTTTATGGTTTACTGATGACTGAATACAAAACAAAAACCACTACATCTGCTAATACTTCAATTATTACTAATTCTGCATTTACTATTTTTGCTGCTACTACTATATTTTACCACTTACTTATGCTTATACTACTATTACTACTTCCGCTACTCCTACTACTTCTGCTGCTATTACTTTTGCTTTAACTGTATATACTAGTACCATTTCTTAATGCAGAATCTTGCTATCTAAATTGACTTTTTAACAAACATTGTCTGTGCCAGTTGAGGAAAATCCTCCTGGCTCAGACAGAACTCCGGAGCGCTTGTGTTGGTTGTAGCGTCTATTTCTGTGTTAGCGGTAGCGTCTTTTTTTATGCTAGCAGTGTGCGTACTGAGTGGGTCCGGCAAGATACTAGGGGGGAATCATAAGGTGTTGGATGATTTGAAGTGTCTAGGTTCCTGGGCTGCTCTGATGTCTGACTGGTGGTTACGTGGATTGTCTGGCCACGCTACGAGGGGAACCGGAGAGGGAACAGCAGCAACTAGTAAGGCCTAATCCCAATTCACCCCTTGGCCCTACCCCTTAGCCCTTCCCCTCCGTTTTGCGCGTTCACGTGAAGGGGTAGGGGTGTCCCAATTCTCTTGTGATCGAGGGGTAGGGCTAAGTGCAAGGGCTACATGGCCCTCCAAACGAAGATTTTTCAGGGGCACACTTCAAACCAAGGGCTATGAGAAATCTCCCAGAATGACCTGCGAATCACTGGAAGTTGAACAGGAAGATGATGGCGAACGCGACACAACCTTGCAAAGTGAACCACAAATGTATGTATTTTCTTTGTTAATAAAGATTAAAAAAATATTCTAACCGTCGTATTATCTTAGTTTAATGTTGTTTCAATGTATTATAGACCTTTTCTTTATAACAAGCATATAAAAAAAAAATCGCTATTATGCCGATGTCTCTAGTTAGCTAGTTAACGATACAACATTGTTTTAAGGCTTATTTGTGTATGACAGTTCCGCATTTTTACATATTTCCATGCTGCATTTTCCAACTTTGATGGCATATGACGCCCGAAATATAAATAATAATAAAACTAAACTCCAGAAGCGAAGTTGCTGGTTACCGCTCCTCACGGGTTGCTAGCCTACAGAGCACCGAAGTGGCCCTTAAGCAGTGTTCATAATAACTTTTTGATAGCGTGCAACCTAGTTGTGAACGAATCGCGAGCGTCCATGCATCATCCCATAAATGGCAAATGTTATTGTGATAATACTACTATTGCCATAGTAGGTAGCCAAAGCAGGAAAACAACACTTTAAGATTTTTCCTGTCTATTATCAGTATGATACACCTGTCCTGTCATGTCCAGCAAAAATAATATGCCTGTTATTTGGATAATCTGTGTTTCACCCTAATAGTCTATAGTAATACCCTATGCTCCATCATTCCAGGGACACCTCAGCAAACCAGAGAGCTGATAAAGTTCCAAGCTGAAAATGAACAGCGTTTTTTGCGAAGCAAAAGTGCTGCCAAATCACTTTGGGAGTGAGTCATTTGTTTTCAAGTTGCTTGGCCACATACATACGTCTGTGTATTGTTTTTGTATTTTCATTCTGTTAACACTACTCTTCATTTGTGTTATGATACAGGAAATTGATCAGAGACCTTGGCCTTGAGGGTAAAATTACCTCGCAGCAAGCTTCCAAAAAGTGGGAAAACCTGAAAAAAATATATAAGGTAATCAGAGAGCAATGTGGTTTTAGCTTAAGGGGATGCATAAGAGTTCATGTCATCTTAACCTTTTTTCAAATCACAAATACTGAAGGCCTACTGTAAAAAATGCCCGAAAGCACTATTTGTAATTCTTGTCAGTATAGAGTTATAACATTGTGTGTGTGTTTATTGCAGGACCTGAAAACTCCCAAAACAGGATCAGGAACTGATGGAGGAGAAGAAACTGCTGCCAGATGGCATTTTTATCAGGAGATGCACGAGGTGTTGGGTGCCAGGCCTTCCATCGAACCTCCTGTTGTGGTAGCATCATTTGGTCCCGATGCTGGTCCCACAGAAATGCTTATGGTAAGGTTTGAAGATTAGCTACAATCACATTTACCAACTAATGCAATAGTAATTGTTCTAAAGAAGCTATGTAGTTTGGAATTTATTAATAATCTTTAGACAGGGGAATGGATACATGGCTTGTCAAAGTCATGTTGTAATTGACATTTTGTAAACATAGTTATTATATATTGTAAGCAACACATGGCCATATCACCCAGTTCTGACATAATTTCTTATCTTTTGTTTTCTTTCAGGACACCGTAGAGCCCAGTGGCGAGGCCACAGAGTCCATCCCCTCCACCTCAGCAGCCTCTCCGTCTGGCATAGCTATGCCCGTGGCAGGCTCTACCTCAGCCATAGCCTCTCCCACTGCTACCCCAACCCCCTCCCCCCAAAAAAGAGGAAGAGCAATGCCCTGTTAGATTTTTTGTCCAAAGAAAGTGTGAAAGAGCAGGCGTCACGAGGAAAGTGAGGCAAAACAGAACGATTTTTAAACCTCTTTGAAAAGATGGTGGACAAATTGTAATTTAATTTGCTATTTTATTATTATTATTTTTATTTTTTTATTTTTTAAGATTTTGAATTGTTCTATATAGTTCTATTTTTTTTAATTTTTATACGCTCTACCTCAAGCATAAATGTTCAGTGTTTTTAAGTTATGACTGCAAAATAAATATTTTTGTTTCTAACATTGTGAGAGCATGAATAACATTTTCTTATGTAATCATAACTAATTTTTCCACGTGGTTAGTAGTTACATTCACAAGACATACAAACTAAACAGTAAAATTCCTGAGACAGATATTTTAGTATTACAAAATTTATTAGAAAAATACAACAGCACAACAGTATTATTTGGGGAAAAATAACTTGTGAACATCCTGGAGATAAGCTATAATCAGCATCTGTGTGCATCAAGGGAAAATCTTCAAATGAAAAATAAATGATTTTAAACGGTTCGAACAGAGCTGACAAACAAACTATATACACTTATCCATTTATGGATCAGACAGCACTATGGGTCTTGTACATGGCCCGAGACCAAGGCAGCCAGTCCATCCCTTGTAGCGTTCCCAGAGCTCTCACCATCTGCGAGGGGCTCACGGGGAGGTTGGGGGTCAAGGATGTCCTGTGCAACATCTGCATCTGGCTCCAGCATGTCCCCATTATCCAGACACACATTGTGTAGAAAGGCACAGGACGCAATAACCAACGGTGCAAATGTGGGTTTAACCTCCAAGGCTCTGAAAAGGGTAGACCTCCATCTTGTCTTCATGATTCCAAAAGCCTGTTCGATTATGCTGCGCCCCCTGGAATGGTAATAATTGAAGCGCCCCTGTATATGTCCATTAACGGGCTCCTTGTAAGGTGTTATTAGGCAGACTGGTGTGACCAAACAGGGATAGCCACCATCACCCAGAAGGATGTAACCTGTGGGAGGGTACTGTCTTGCCCTGTAAAAACTACTGTTTTTCATGATGCGTGTGTCATGAACCGACCCTGGGTAACCAACAAAGATATCCAGGAACCTCCCATTAGAATCACAAATTGCCTGCATGTTCATTGAAAAGAATCCTTTGTAATTAAAATAGTCCAGTCGGTACTGTTGAGGGGGTTTGATCCTGACATGGCAGCCGTCTATTGCACCCACAACTTTGTTGAAGGCAGGGCTTCCTGAGAGCTGGACAAATCCTTGCCCAACTGCGTGAAGCTGTCCTGCCTGTGGGAAACAGATTGCTCGCTTCAGGTTGATCCATGTGTTGTCCTACTTTGTGGATGACGCGGTGGACTGTGGATTTTGGCACATTGAAGACACAGGATACAATTTGATAGGACAGTCCATGTGCCAGCCAGTAAACATAGATCAGGACTTCCAACTGATTACCCCAGCCATGGTCCTGTTCCCTCTGTAGGAGCCTCTGCAGACCATGCATGGCTCTTCTGCTGAGGCGGAAGTCCTACTTCAGCTCGGCCTCTACGTTAAACCACAAACGCAGGACGGGCACGTTGTGATTCACATTGCAGTATGCCATAGGATTACCAATCTGGGAAAGAAAAAAATTCACATCATTGAGTCTGAATTGGAAGGACTTTTACTAGGTGGAACTGCAGGAAATGTTGCATTTCCCCATCCCCCAAACCAAACGGATGTGGCACAAACACGTTAATAGCTACATACAATGCATGTGTACATTATTCTATTCAATCAGACCTGCACACAGATCATCACACAATCAACACACAAATCAATGAAGTAAACGGTCGTTTATTTGACATTATGTATCACAAACGGGTTGATCCAACATTAACGTTAGTTACTATACTAGCTAGCTAGTTGCCGGACACTGCCAGACATTGCCTAGCCTAGCATGTAGCTAGGCAAGAAAACTTGTTTGCGGTCTATCCTACATAGCTCAAACTGATACATCAGCATTCCAAGGCGTTGAAGAAGTCTTCTCCTTCTCACATTCCTCCGATTTGCTGTTGATAACCGCAAAAATATGCCTATAGCCCACGCAAGAGAAATCATCACAGCTGAAGACGGCATTGTGAGATTTAAAAATGTCCGCCAACTCGTCGCGTCTATTTACGTAAACGCCATCGACGACTACTGATGACGTATCAGCGTCTTGAAGGGTTGTCCCAATTCTTAGGGGATAGATTTCTACCCCTACCCCTTGTGACTCCATTCCGAGGGCTAAGGGGAAGGGCCAAGCCGAAGCCATAGGGGTGAAAATGAGAATTGGGATTCGGCCTAAGTCCTTTGTGTCTGTAATTGTATGTGGTTGTAATTTATGTCTGTATCGGGTGCGTGCCCATCTTGCCGCAGTGTCAAATGCGCTCTGTTCAAAAGGGAAGCCTGTGGGTAGGAGGTCTGCTAAAACTGCCTCATAATGTTGTTTCAGCAGTAGCATGTTAGCCTCCATCCATCTATGTGTATTGGCTTTTACTTGGTCCCTGACAAACTGATTGGGCGAAGCTGGTTTGATGAAGTCCGCCAATTTTTTGACTTGTCTCATCATGCCAGTGGGGAAAGTGTCCGTCTGAATAGTGTGTGTTATTATAGCTTTGTGATGTACTGCCTGTATAGTTTTAAAGTATGTTTTTGTGATGTAAGCCAAAGGTGGCAAGCTAGACTGTGTGTGTGTGTGTGTCTGCATCGGGATGAGCCGTGATGTTGGCAGGGGGGTGGCGTTCATCCTCCGAGTGGTCTAGTGGTGCAAATCTATTCGGGTGACTAAACATTGTTCTAACGGGACGAAAAAGATAAACGCAAGCAACAGCAGTACAAAGCAAGAGCAGCAAAAAAACACCTCAATAAGTTTGAACAAAAAATCTTTTACCTCAACAGTCCCGTTTCTCCTTCTGAAATGAAGAGAGAGAGATGGAAAAAGGATGTGGTGTCGGGTAGATTTATGTTGTTCAGTAGAAGTCCTCGTTGTAGCCAGATGTGTGCTCCGTGGTTTGTTTAGCGATGGTGGTCGTTTTAGGTGATTCCGGAGATACGATCCGGGGGCCGTAGTGCCAGGCTGGTGCTTTTCGTTGGGCCTCGGGAGGTAGGCTGAGGTTTTCCGTGCACTGCTAAGAGGCTAAAAACAGTCCCAATATCTCCGGTCACCGTTAAGGTGATGGTCGGCCGACCGAAAACAATAATAGTAGCACACTAACTTAGCTTTTGTAGAGGTTTAGGTTGAGGGCTAACGATCCGCTGCTGCTAAAAACACTTTATTAAATGTTTACATTTAAAAAACTGTCCCGGAACAAGGTTAAAATCACTCTAGAAAGTAAAGAAACAAAACAAAAACAATACCCGACGTTTCGTGAGCTAACTCACTTCTTCAGAGGCAAAACATGAATAAAAGTTGATGCTATGCTGTGGTTTAAATGTCTTGTCATGTTACCCAAGGAGCAACAGGTGGGTCTTGTGTAGGAGGGTCCTGAGGCTGGCCGGTGGTCCCATCCCTTGCCGTGATGGCTGCGGTGGGTGTCACTCCCTGGGGATGCGGTTCTGCCCATAGACATATATACATAGACACCGCATTGGCCTGTGGATCGTACGTAAACGTCGCCGCCATATTGGTCCGGCGAAGACTGGCCTGTAAACAAATACAAGTAAACGGGGAGCTGCGGTTTTTCTGGATGAAAAGCACTATAACGTTTACATTTCTCAACCAATTTCAGTGAGTCGTTTTATATTCAAGGGTTTATGATCTACATGGAGTAGAAAAAAAAGTTTTGTCTCTAGTTACTTAGAATCTCGATAGTTAGGCTATAATCACTGTGTATCAACTCTTTCTCTTTGGGAAACCTTCAAAGTGTGAGAAAAGTTAGCTAGCCAGCTAACTACAGTCAGATTCATAATATGTCAGCCACTTAGCCGAAACGAGTAGCTTGTCATAAAAATCGGTTTGGAGAAATGTAGATATGAAAATCTCGATAGGCCATTTGAATTTTCCCTCTTTATTTGTCCTCTGGGGATCAATAAAGGCGTATCTTATCTTATAATTGTCTTTGTCTGTAATTGTCTGTCTTTGAGTATATCTGTATCCTTTCACTGCCATAAAAATATAGAAAGCAGACTGACTGCCAGTGTCTCACTATTGTAATTTGTATTTGCCGATTTTGTTCCATTTTTCTCAGTGATGGTCAATTATTAGTACTTAAAAATGCGCTATTTAGATTTTTTCCCCTCCAGTATTTCAAAGTGAATGAGCTGTGTTCTGACCTGGAGCACAAGAAAAGCTAAAATGATCGGGACATGGACAGAAAAAGAACTTTCTACACATTTCATGTACATTAAATTATATTATATATGGATGTCTCCACAAGTATTAACCAAGGAAAATAAGCCAAATCCATGCTTGACAAACCTGAGTTTTTACAATGCCTTATGACAATGAATTATTTTCCACCACGTAAGTAATTCAGTTCATGTGAACCTTACGTTGACACTGCGTCTAGCAGCGATTATAGCCTAACTAAGTAACTGGAGACAAAACTTTTTTTTCTACTCCACGTAGATCATAAATCCTTGAATATAAAAAGGACTCATTGAAATCGGTTGAGAAATGTAAACATTATAGTGCTTTTCATCCAGAAAAACCGCAGCTCCCCGTTTACTTGTATTTGTTTACAGGCTAGTCTTCCCCGGACCAATATGGCGGCGACGTTTACATGTCATAGCAATGGCCAGAAGTAGTCAATGCGGCGTCTATGTATATATGTCTATGGTTCTGCCCCCCGTACAGGTTTACCTGTCAGAATCTCATTGGCTGGTTCTGGTTAGGTTCAGGGGTCAGAGTTCAGTTTATAGGTTCAGGCCAGTTTTTGGAGGGAAATCAACAAGCCCAAGGTAGCTTAAACACACAGTACATCAGGTAAAAATAAAAACAAAATGAAAAGATCTACACCACTTAAAACCGACCTATCTAAGGGACTTAATTTGAATGGTAATCAAAATGCAGTATCTAATTAATCTAAATGAATCTAAATATGTATTTCTCTGGGCCACCAGATCTTGTGTAATTTGTGTGTGAACGAAATTATTTATTGAAGTTTTAAAGTCAAATGAAAAACGGGGCTGCATCTGCAGTCCTGAAATAATGGGATTGTGGAGGGTGGGTTTTAAATCTTTTAATTTTTTTATGTGTCAACTTTTAATGTTTTAATGTTGTGTTTATGTATATGTGTGTGTCGCTGAGCTCAGTATGTGTTTGTTTGTCTAAACCCGGGAAATTTTAAGAACTATCGATTGTAAATAATTATGAGTTAGTCGTTGGTAAATGTGTAGAATAAGTAATTGAGTGCTGTAATATTGTGATCTGGTGGCCAAAACAAGAGAACAGTTTGATTGTAGATTGTAAATTGTAAATAAGATCAGAGTATATATATTTTTGTATAAAAAAGAAAAGTAAAAAAAACATCCTAATCTTGTAAGGCGCTACGGCAACGTGTGATTATGCATATGTGTGAATGTGTGTGTGTGGGGAAGAATGATGTGTGGCCAAATGTTTTTTTAGAGAAGGAGGGTGGGAAGAAGAAGGAAATTATTATTTTTGTCTGTCCTTTCTATGGGATTAATTTTGCTGTTGAACGAATCGTGTGTGAAAAGAAATTGTGGTTGGAATGGTGGAGAAAAAAGAAAAAGAAAAAAAACTTGAATAAAAGAGGGGAGGTTTTTCTAAAATCTTTCATTTGGTGTTTCATTTGTTCTTTTCTTTATATTAAATTATTTATTTTTAGGGAGGTTTGGCAGGAAGGGGTGGCACTGGCAAGGTTAGGTTTTTGTTACAATAATATGTTTTTGATGGCTAAAAGCCCTTGGTCTTTGAGGTCTGAGGGACCAATTTTGTTGTTTGTTCCCCGCATGATCATGTCGGGTGTACAAGGCAGCGGTGTCCCTGGCCAAATCCTGGTCATCAAGGTCTTGGGCCAGTTTAAGAAGCTCCTCTCGTTCCTTGTTGATATTAGATGGTCCCGGAGGATCATTGTGGTTCTGTTCAGGAGGTGCCAAGTGGTTGGGGGCCGTGGGTGACCGGCTTCTGGGTGTTCGTTGGGGTTGAGGTGGGGGAGTGTGTGTAGAGGGAGTCTCCTGCCATGGATCCAAGGATAATCCAGCTAGCCACATCTCAATTGGTCCCGTGGTACTTGTGTGGGATGTTGCAGATGGTTCCGTGGAAGTTATGTGGGATGTTGTGCTTGGTTCCAAGGTGAATAGACGTTTCCTAGGAATTAATCCAGTTTTTAGAATTTGGGTAAGAGCCAATGGATTGGAAGATTGCGGGTTCTGCTGGTGGTCCTGGGGGTGTTGAGACTGTGGGTGCAGGGTTTGGTGGGTTGTATCGGTTTATCCTCAATGGGTGGTTGTTTAGGAGGAGGAGTTCCAGTTAGGAGAGCCGTGGGGATTGGTAGGTCACATTTCACGGTTCTGGATTTAGATCGGATTTGGGAGTCAGGGGAAGTATCCGATGTTGCCATTACCAATGTCATGTTGTAGTCCGGAAGGGAGGATTCTGGTCGGGGTGTTTGGGTTATAACAGTTGTTATAATTTGTGGAGTTGGGGATTGTGTTTTAGGTGTCGGTAGGCCAATTGTTTCGGTGGGCAGCATTCGAGAGTGGTGGCGAGATCTCTTTCGACGTTTTGGGTCTTGTTCACCTTCTGAGGGTGATTTAGGTTTCTCGGGAGGAGTTGGTATTGTTGGGGCCGGGGTAGGGTCTCCTATTTTCAAATCACGCAGTTCCTCTGCTGTCCAATTAACTACACCAACGTTCAGGTTTGGTAAACGGCGTAGGGCCCAACGGTGTGACACCATCCAGGCCTGATGTCATCAGCGGGTAGGGTTTGGAGTGCGCGTTTGAGATTTTTGGCTAAATCCATATAGTGCTCTTCGAGAATTTGGAGGGCCGTGTGTGTCCAGTTAGTATCGTTGGCCTCTAAGAGGCAACGGGTTTGTGCAGTAGGGATGGCTGGGTGAATGGCTGATCCAAGCCAATTCTGAATTTGTTGGAAAAAGTTTGGGATTTGGGTCTCTCCGGTGGACCTTTGGATATGTCATGCATGATGATGGACCCTGAAAAGTTGGAAAATGGCCCGAACTAGTTTCTGGAAATCGGTTTGCGGTGGTTTTTCTTGAGGTTCCATTTTAATGATCTAGGAGAAATGAAAGGAGAGGATGGTGTAAGGGTAATGGTGGTGACGATGGAAGTTTTGAGGGCGAGATCTTAGTGTGTGGGAGATGGGTTTGCATCGTCAGGGGATGAACAGCATGAAGAGAAGGAGAAGAGGAGGATACGTACAAGCAGGTATGAGAAGTGGGAGGTGGGTCTGCACCGTCAACCACAACCTTGCCGGTTTACTTTATTATAATAAATACTTTTATTTTACCGCCATCCATTGCGTCCATTCCCGTTTTTGTCATGGCCTAGGAGCCGGACTGCGACACTACTTAAATGTAAATATTTGCTGCAGTGGCATTACTGCACACATGGAAATGTTTACAATTATTGAAAGCAGCCTGTCTAATCTTTAAAGTACACCGTTAAAGAAACATACATGAAAACAACACACAATAAAGAACTCACCTGGAAAGCTTGCGCTGCTCGATGTAATTGGAGCTGGAAACGTCCATTCTGCTGTGGGCGTGTACGGGTCTCTCAAGTGAAGAAAATGATTGAAAATGATTAGTTTGGGTGGACGTAGATGATTGATGCGTACTCAGATGATGTTAGAGCCGATCCGCGCATCACTATTGTGAACATTTAGGAGGTCAGTAATCTAACATTACAGTTTTTCTCAATTGCTAAAACACTAAACCCCATTCTCTGAACCAAATGCTCAGTGGCCTAAACCCATTTGTTGAATCAATCACTCTTTTGGCAAAACCTTAAACAAGTTCAGGTAGTTAGACACAATTTGCAAATCTCATCCACTCTTTTTGCAAAGCTCTAAACTAGGGGTGTCAAACTCATTTTAGTTCAGGGGCCACATACAGCCCAATTTGATCTCAAGTGGGCCGGACCAGTAAAATCATAGCATAATAACCTATAAATAACGACAACTCCAAATTTATCTTTGGAGATAAAACATTATGAACAACCTGAAATTTCTTAAGAAAAATAAGTGCAATTTCAACAATATTATGCCTCAGTTTATCATTTACACATGTGCATTACAACTTAGAGATCACAGTGTATCTACAAAAGCACAAAACATTTAGTCACAGGTATCTGGAACTGAACAATATAGTATTTTACTTTATGATCAAAACAACTTGTCAAGATCTAGAAATTATTTTAAATTTACATTCATTTCGACATCTGTGTAGTAATCCTGACCACCTGAACTGACACACCACACAAACTAAAGTGGGAACTATTAAGGAAGAAGGTTAAGTTATCACCCTGCCTTGTAAATGTATAAAATGTATACATAAAAAATACATGAAAGTTGTGGCAGTGCATGAACAATAGGGTTCCACCAAACCAAACTCTTTTGTACTGAAGCTGCTGACTGACATTATATTGCACAATGTTCAGTGTCTTTAAATATTTCCACAGTAAGTATTCATTTTCACAGAACTATATTCTTCAGGGTGCAAAAGTGTCTGAAGCAGCATTTTACATTAAGTAGGCTTACTCACTGTTTAATTTGCTCCTGAAACTTGGCATCTTTTAGCCTTCACAAGTGCATCAATATCAGGCGTCAAATCCTGAGTAGCAGCCAATTTCAGGATGTCATTTAAGTGCTTGTGTGTGAGCCTTGAGCGCAGCTTTGTTTTATTGATGCTCATTACAGAGAAAACTTGTTCACAAAGGTAGGTAGTCCCAAACATGCACAAAACTTTTGCAGCAAGGGCTGTCAATTTTGGGTACCCTGGCAAGAGATACTGATAAAATGTGTCCAAGCTCGCCGAGGCAAATTTGTCCTTCAAATCTGAATCACACTGCAAGTCAATTATTTCAAGTTGGATGTCGACGGGCAGATCAGAAGCCTCGACTGTGAATGGTGAGCGAAAAACTGCGAATTCTGTCTCAAGTTCACCAAAGACCTGAAACCGTTGCTCAAACTCCCGCAGCAATCCCGTAATCTTGTCTTTGTACCGATTTATGTCAGCATTAACTCCGGTCGCACGCACATCTTTTAGACGAGGAAAATGAGCAGGGTCACCACTTGACAGTTGTGTCTCCCACAAAGTCAGCTTCAACTTGAACGCGCGTATGCTGTCATAATACTGTGTGACAACTTTTTTGCGGCCTTGCAGCATTTTGTTCAGATTATTCAAGTGCTCTGTAATATCTACCATAAATGCTAGGTCCTGCAGCCATTCTGGGGATTGAAATTCCAACACTGGTTTGCCCTTTTTCTCCATGAACTTGTTGTAAATAATTATAGTTAAGATATAAAATGCAATATTATCAATATCAAAATATTAAGTCTGCATAAATATAAAGAGTGTGTTTGATTAAGCATGTAACCTGAAGATCATAAAGTAATCATAAAGTTTTAAAAAATACAGTCTGAGGCCTTCTCACAATAAGGCTGTCCAAGGACGAGCTGCACAGGCCTCATTTTGATAAGAAGTACCTAAAAATAGACAGGCGGGGCATGCGCAGACAGGAGAGGCCCAGGTGGCCATAACGTAATGGTGAAATGGGAAAGTCCCTAAAACTCCAAGTTTAACGGTTACGTAATGGTGGAAAACGGGAAAACGGGACCGCCTACATGCCCACAAAGACCCCCCCATAGGACCAAATTTGGCGTTTAGACACCATTATTTTCTTGCTGACAAAGCTAAAATTAATGAAAAATGGGCGTAGAATCAGTATTCTCCACCCAGTTTTTAGGATATATAAGATCATGCACAGACAGTTGTACTTCGGTCTGGTTCCGGAGCCAACCCGGGTTTTGTTTCTGTTGAAGAATAAAACTCTATGCGTCGAACTCTGATCATCTCCAGTGAATTCTTTGAACCTGTTGTGAGACTCCAGTAACAACTGAATTATGAAGATTAAGTGTTGGCGAGGAGGTCCAGTCCTTATCACTGGCCCTGACCGGGACTCTTCCTCCTGGCTGGCTCGCCAACATCAATTGGCGAGCCAGCCAGGAGAGATAAGACTCTGAGAACTCCAGCCTGGGAGGAAAGCCTGCATCTCAAACACACATCAGTGTACACATCAGTGTACACAAAATTAAAGGTAAGCAGAAACCTGTTCTAAATTCTGCAAATTTTGATTGTGTCTGAGTGCAGGACTCCAGCCCGGGTGGGAAAAAATCAGAATGTCTCTCCTCTAAAGAACTTAGTTAAAGAATGATTTAAAGAAAATAAGGAAAATTTGTGTAACATAAGTATAAAACCCAGCAGGCTCTCCCGGAAAGGGAAGGTCTGAATAGGCAGGGGTTGATTTGAGTGTACACCATCGCTGGACCGACGGGGACTGCAACAGGGGGTCGGTTTGTGTACAAAAGTCGCTAGGAGACCGTTTAGGGACTGCGACAGCAAGGAGTTTTTGTATGCAAACAGTTGCTAGGGGCCTTTTAGGGACTGCGAGGCGCGCAAGTTGCTAAATGTAATTGCAACACTTGGCCAAGAGAAAAAACTATAGTGCATGTAAATATTGCTTTTTGTTTTTTTATTATATAAACATTTAGAATAGATGTGTAAATAACAAGTGTACTTATTGTAACCTAAAGAAGTAATTATATGAGATTGAATGAGTTACGGCTGTCGGAATGAGATAACGGTCTTTGCTTCTTGCCTGTGAGCAGAAGTGCTGTGCGGGCTGGTGGGGGCATGTTGAGAGGGAGTAGAGGAGGCGGCGTGAAGTGAGATAAGAGTCGTAGCTCTCTCTGCATGTAGCTAGGAGTACTGTACAGGCTGTTGAACGTGTGCCAAGAGGAGTAGAGGAGAGATTGAATAGAAAAGTATCATAATATAATGTATGTATTGTATATATAAGTTGGTAGATATTAATGGATGAGGGAGATAGTAGCGAAAATGAAATATTTTCGTTAGAACATTTTGATAATATAGGAGCTGCTGACACAAAAGGAATAAGGACACATTTTTGGTTGGAGCGAACCTATATTGATGAGGAAGGTGTGGAGCAGTGGCAAGACGGACAATTAATCAATCTGGAACTTTGGCAGATAACAAAATTTGTAAACCTAGAGCAAATACAGGAAGAATTTCCTGACGTACCGTGGAGAAGGGCAATACATGGGTATTGGACTGTAACAAATTTGACTAGATTGTTGGAGCTGTTGTGCGGAGATCCTGGTGCGGTAGCAACGCTCCCTTTAAATCCAGCATTTGGGGTACCAGAAGGGTTCGGGTTACAAGGACGAAGCCGAGTAGCGGTGAATCCACGGCTGTGTATTTCCGTAGTCCCCAGAAGAGTTAAGTGGGAAACTGGTAAATTTGAATATATTACTAAAACTCCACAAGGAGACGGGACAGAGAAACTAGAATTTGGTCATATTAAAGGAAGAAAATATAAGCCTGGCATTACTGCTGGTAAAATACTTGTATTAATAAGAACAAAAGAGTTAGACGAAGAGCCAGAAATTCCTAGATCACTGGCAAGCAGCGCGCGACAGGGATACATGGGGGCAAAAGTAACAAAGGGTGTCGACACCAATGGAGGTGATAATCAAACAAAATCTGGATCGTAAAAAACAGATCCAGCAGTTCATGACCAAGTGGCATGAGCAGACATCAGGAAAACTCCAGTGGCCAATAACGGGCACTTTCAGTAGTACATGCTGCGATGAAGTGGAGGAAAATATAAAACACCACAAGGCCAAAGATAAGAGCGATCAAAGGGAAGGTAGAAGAGCTAGGGAAAGGGAAGTGTTAGGAGAAGAAGAATGCAAAGGAAGTGTATGAGACAGTTCCCAGTAAGTGTATAAGACAGTTCCCAGTAAGTGTATGAGATAAGGAAGAAGAAGAATGCAAAATACAAGGCAAGCTGCAAGGGGATTTCAGTATCACACTGACCGCACCAGCAAGCGACAGGGGAAGCAATGTGAGTCGGGAGAGCATTTTCCCTGAAGAGGAGGGGATATATGACCGCCCACGCAGCACGCCATCAAATGGCAACCCTCCCCTGAAGAAGAGAGCGGAAAGCAGTGGTGAGCCACTAAGAACTACAGCAGAAAGGAGTAACCAAACGAGCGAAGACGAAAGAGACATACAGCAATACCGACAGGCAGCACAACAGAGCTGGCAGTCAGCCAGCAAGGACAGAAATGACTACTATCGAAAGGAGGGTGAAGAAACACCGCTCCCTCCACGTCAAGGCCGCATTAGAAGGAGCCAGTCAGCAGAATGTCCCCGCTACACAAGCACCCCTGCCGATTTCACACTTGCAGCCAGGTCTGATAGAAGAAACGGCCCTGCGAAAGCATTGAACAGGGTGAGTTTTGAAGACATGGAGGAGGAGGATGCCTGCTGGCCATCATGCAGGGAAAAGAGTGTGAAAACATCAAAGCCTACTACAGCCACACAAGACGCTATGAGGCTAACAAGAATGGAGGAAGAATTGGAGGAGGGACAGTGCCCACTCCTGGAAGAAGAACTGGAGGAGGGGCAGCGTCCATTTTTGGAGGAAAGAACACAGGAAAGTACAGATGAGTGGCTACATGACATCAGAGGATCACAAAAGGAGCGGCAGACATTTTGTGTCCACTAAAAGCCAACATTATGTGCACTAAGGAAGGTCTCTATGTAGATTTTCCAGAAGACTCATCAGCAAGAATGATGTCAGTTTGGAGAGACCTCAGCATAACTCAGCCTTTGGTATATTGGCTCCGTCTAATGCCAAAATCCAGTCTGCTCCAAGAGTGGAACACGTGGAAACCATGCGTGAAAACCCAAATGAGACAAACCATCGAACCACAACTACCACTCCATTGTACTCTTATGTATGATGAACAGAGACAACAGACAGACTATGAGGAATGCTGGGATGATCTGATTAACAGAAAACCATACTATGTGGTCAGCCAAAACGTGTATATGGGATCGCAGGGGGCAGCAGCGGCCATAGAGCTCCCTTCAAAATTGAAAGACTGGTTTCAAGTGACAAACTCCACCCCCCATGCCACATTGATGGTGACAAAAGGACACGAATCCCATGAACTTGGCCCAATGGTGAAGGCGGCATTGCAAGTACATGAATGGGAAGCCACCCAAAACAAAAACATTCACGTGTCAGCTGATGGACTTTACATTAGAATATCCCTACGCACAGTTGATGAGGGACAGGCAGAGAAAGTTTTAGTAAATCAAAGAACTCTCACACAGATGCCTTTAATAGCCGAACATGAAAATCTATTGAAACAAGTACCACAGGAATTATGGTCAAAACATAAGATAGATGTAGGGAAAGTTAAGTCAGCACAACCCATACGCATAAAACTTAAACCACAGGTAAGACTCCCCTATAGAAAACAGTATCCGCTGAAGCAGCATGCTATAGAAGGAATTAGACCCACAATTGAGGGCCTGTTGGCAGCAGGTGTATTGGTAAAAACAAAAAGCCCTTGCAATACTCCGATTTTTCCAATTAAAAAGCCACATTCTGCCGATTATCGATTAGTGCATGATTTGAGAGCCATCAACTCCATTGTGGATGCCGAGACACCCATTGTCCCAGACCCACATACACTACTGACCAACATTCCACCTGACACATGCTGGTACACAGTAATTGATTTATGCTCAGCTTTTTTCAGTGTGCCACTACATCCAGATTCACAATATCTGTTTGCCTTTACATACATGCAGCAACAATACACATATACACGCGTCGCTCAAGGTTATGTTGATAGTCCCAGCATATTTAACAGGGTGTTAGCGAGGATCTGCAACATTTAGACGTCCCCAGTACAGTGCTCCAATATGTGGATGATTTATTGATCTGTAGTTCTACAAAACAGCAGTGTGAGATAGATTCTGTTGCAGTGTTGTCAGCGCTAGCACACGGCGGACACAAAGTCAGCCGAGACAAATTGCAGTTTTGTCAAGAGGAAGTTGATTACCTAGGAAGGAGATTGAGCGGGGAAAAAAGGCTAATCGCCCCCTCCCAAGTAGAAGCCATAACTAACGCTCCCAAACCGCAAACGGTGGGACAGATGCTTTCTTTTCTGGGGATGGCGGGATACAGCCGTCAGTGGATTTGTGACTATGCTGTCAAGACAGCGCCTCTGAGAGCGGGGGGCCTTCTGTGCACTTAAAGGGGACCTGCAATCGGCTCCAGCACTCGGAAATCCGGACTATTCAAAGCCTTTCCATTTGTATGTTGCAGAACGAGCAGGATATGCAAATGCAGTATTAATGCAGGATACGCCAACGCGCAAACAGCCTTTAGCTTACTATAGCACCAAATTGGATAACATTGAGTCCGGTCTGCCACCCTGTTATCAGGGATTGGCTGCAGCTGCTTTCGCTTTTCAAAAAGCCTCCACACTAACTATGGGCCACTCAGTGACCCTTTATACGTCTCATCAGTTGCACGCCTTGCTCACAAGCCCACGGTTCGTTCTAACTCAGGCTAGAAAAACTGGGTACGAGGTTATACTCTCAGCGCCCGAACTTAACATCCAACGATGCAATACAGTAAATCCTGCAACTCGGATGGTATTGCCTGTGGACGGATCTCCACATGACTGTGTCCAAGCAACTCATGATTTTATGCAGGCACGAGATGACCTGCATGCTCAACCTATTACAGCAGATCTCACATTGTTTGTAGACGGCTCCTGTTTTAGAGATGCTACAGGAAATCATGCCGGCTATGGTATAGTACAATTGAATAAAGATAACACCTTTACAAACAACTAAAATTGCCCAACCATGTTCTGCACAACTAGCAGAAATCAAGGCTTTAACAGCCGCATGTAAATTGGCGCGAGGGCAGCGCCTTAATGTATATACAGATTCGCAATACGCATACGGTGTGTGTCATATAGACGGTAGCATCTGGAAACAGAGAGGATTTTGTAGAGCAGATGGCACCCCAGTAAGACATGGAGAAGCTGTCTCTGCTCTGCTAGATGCTATACACCTCCCAACAGCGGTTGCAATCATCAAGTGTCCAGCTCACCAAAAGACAGACTCTCTGATAGCCACAGGTAATAACTTAGCTGATGAAGCAGCTAAACGAGCGGCAATCAGCAACAGTATGGCGCCACTACTGTTTGCAGAAGATTGTGCGCCACTTACTACTCTCTCCTCTCTTATACTGGCACAGGAGAGGGCTGATATTTATGAACAATCAGTATGGCTAAAAAGGAGGTGCTGTCAAGGTTACGCAGGACGGACCCCAAAAAGGGTTATGGAGAAGCCCCCATGGTCATTTTGTGATGCCCATTTCTTTGTTGCGTTATGCTATTAGGAATGCGCATGGTCAGGACCATCGCGCAAGGGGGGAAGTGATCAAACGCCTTCAGGCAGTCTGGTGGACGCCATTTTTAGCAGCCACAGTAGAGTAGAGTGCTCAATATAATGTAAGGAAAGCATTTTCGGCCCCAATAGCACACATTCCTCCACCAGATGGTCCCTTTAGACATCTAATGATAGACTACGTGGATATGACCCAACGAATAGGAAGAATGAGGTATATCTTGGTTGTGATTGACAGGTTCAGCAGATGGGTTGAGGCGGTGCCAACAGCGAACCCCAATGCTAGAACGGTAGCAAAATTTTTGTGCAAAGAAGTCTTCCCACGATTTGGCATACCAGATGCTATTAGCTCTGACAACGGACCGCATTTTATAGCAGAAATTACCAAAACAACCTTTAAGATGCTAGGGATAAAACAGAAGTTTGGGTGTGTATACCACCCCCAGTCACAGGGAACAGTTGAGTGAGCTAATGGCATTCTAAAAGCAAAATTGGCTAAAATATTGGCAGACTACGAGGGGAAATTCAATTGGGTGGAAGCTTTGCCTCTAGCGCTAATGTGCATGAGATCACAAACTAACAGACTAACACATCTAACTCCGCATGAAATGTTTACAGGACGACCAATGCCTGTACCATATCTTAGAGGCCCATATGAAGGTCCTCCACTGGAGCAGTTGGAACAAGAATTAATAAGTTATGTGCAGCATTTAACCCAAATCCATAAGTTGATATTTCAACAGGTAAAAGGCGCCACAGAGAACAGAGACGCTGACATCCCAGACCAACTGCAGAGGGTGCGTCCAGGAGAGTGGGTATACGTCAAGGTGTTCAAAAGAAAGTGGGACCAACCCAGACGTGAAGGCCCTTTTAAAGTCATTCTAGCAACCCCAACAGCACTAAAGGTCGAAGGTAAGAAGTTTTGGTACCATCTAAATCATTGCTGCAGAGCAGATGACCCAGAAGGGACGGCTGAAGCATACAGAAGGAGAGCACGCCCTGGGTCAGAAGGGGAAGGCGTCGCCACCCCACAGTCAGAAGGGGCAGGTGATACCGCCCCACAAGAAGAAGGGGAAGGTGACACTGCCCCACAGGAAACTAGTCGGTCCCAGAGTCCACAGGGAGAAAGACGATCCCAGAGATTGGCTGCCAGACGGGCCAGAGACAGTCCAGCAAGTAGTGGATCTCTGGCATCAAGACAAGAAAGAGAATCAGATTCAGATAATTAATCACCCACGAGCCCAACAGAAAGACCAGAAGGGGCAGGTGATACCGCCCCACAAGAAGCAGACCCAGGGGAAGGGCCATCTAGAATATAAGGGAAAGAGAGTAAAAAGGAAAGGGTTATGGGGAATATTTACAATTATGGTTTTATTTCTACTAACGTGAGGTTTCAGATCCTGAAGAAACAATTACAGAACAGAGGCAGCTGATTGACTGTGCTTTAACAGCCGGAGCTACGGCAGTAAAACAAGGAAAATTGCCACCAAATAAACTAATTGAACTTATCCACACTAGATTATAGAATTAACACATTTTACGCCCCTATACACCAAGACCAAAATAGAAGTAGTCACCCTAAAACTCGGACATGATATATTATTTAGCACTCATGGCTCATTAGCAAGACAAGGAAAGAAAGGTGTAAGACAGCTTTCAGAAAGATTTAGTTATGGTCTATATGCAGACAAACTGCAAATATATACGGGGGGTTCCACAAAGCCGATGTATATGAACTATGCCCAGGGTTGCCTAAAAAAAAAGAAAAAAAAAAAAGAAAACAACAATTCTTTTTTATTTTAATAGATAAATCATGGAAGAAGGCCCAGGATACACGTGGCCATCAGTCCCACAAAATCAGAGCTTTGATATGCAACCTCTATCCATACAGGGCATCCCCAGCCATGAACCAACCACGCCAAACCATGAACCAGTGGTACCAACAGGGAAATGTGTTGATCACCGTACCAGGACCAGAGGAGTCGGAGTGGGAGACGCAGCAGCTGAGAGCATCAGATCCAGGAGTCACCCATCAGAGTTCTCCCACCATCGAGCAGGATGCGACAGGACCAGCTACTCTAATCAAAGAAGAATCGACTGCAGGAGCTGGAAGCCTGTGTGGTTGAGATGAACCAACACCAACGACAGCTGGACACCCAAGTGAATGAGTTGACAAAAGAAAAGGATCTCAGGACCCGTCGTCTGAATTCATGCTATGATGTCATTGGCGGATACCAACGGCTGCGTGGCACTGGCATACGCACTACCCCTACGCCACCTTACCCCTAAGTCACCCTACCCCTAAGCCAGCCTACCCCAAACCATCCTACCCCTAAGCCACCTTACCCCTATCAAAACCGAGACACCAACTCACATTTGGACTGAAACTGACTTGGAAGATACCCATACTAACATGAACGACGAGGTTCTAGTATCCTCTCATGTTAGTGACCCTCTACGGCACGCCAAGTGTCTAGGTTGAAGACGACTGATGAAGATGACTAACGACGACTACATGACGACTTATTTTTAGAAGTACAGGTTTCTAAACACCTATACTTCACATAGATGTGCCATAGATTGATGACAGATTGTTTGACATTATACTGTTTGAACAGAGTTGTTAAATTAAGTAATCTACACTGGAGTGGCTTACACTGGTAAATTGATACAAGTTAATATAATTTCACAGAGTGACAATGTAATCCACATATTATTTCTGATATCTAATACAATTTATATTATGAAGAGCACGAGCTTAAAGCTCCCGTTTAGTGACTCGATTTTCCTGAATCTGCTCATTTTAGTGGGCTGTTTTGTTATGTTTGTCTCGTGTTGGTTACCCCAGAAGCCATGTTCAGTATGTGTATTCTGTGCATTTTAAAGAAGCATGTTAGAACCTGATAAGCAGCATGTGTGTGGGACTTGGCAAGTCCCAAAGGGGGGAAATGTTGTAAATAATTATAGTTAAGATATAAAATGCCTTGTGTTAAGCAATATTATCAATATCAAAATATTAAGTCTGCATAAATATAAAGAGTGTGTTTGATTAAGCATGTAACCTGAAGATCATAAAGTAATCATAAAGTTTCAAAAATACAGTCTAAAGTTTCCCCACAGTAATCACAAAGTTTAAAAAAATACAGTCTGAGGCCTTCTCACAATAAGGCTGTCCAAGGACGAGCTGCACAGGCCTCATTTTGATAAGAAGTACCTAAAAATAGACAGGCGGGGCATGCGCAGACAGGAGAGGCCCAGGTGGCCATAACGTAATAGTGAAATGGGAAAGTCCCTAAAACTCCAAGTTTAACGGTTACGTAATGGTGGAAAACGGGAAAACGGGACCGCCTACATGCCCACAAAGACCCCTCCATAGGACCAAATTTGGCGTTTAGACACCATTATTTTCTTGCTGACAAAGCTAAAATTAATGAAAAATGGGCGTAGAATCAGTATTCTCCACCCAGTTTTTAGGATATATAAGATCATGCACAGACAGTTGTACTTCGGTCTGGTTCCGGAGCCAACCTGGGTTTTGTTTCTGTTGAAGAATAAAACTCTATGCGTCGAACTCTGATCATCTCCAGTGAATTCTTTGAACCTGTTGTGAGACTCCAGTAACAACTGAATTATGAAGATTAAGTGTTGGCGAGGAGGTCCAGTCCTTATCACTGGCCCTGACCGGGACTCTTCCTCCCCCCACATCAAACTGTCCAATTTCCTCTCGTAGATCAAAGAAACGCTTCAGCACGGCACCTCGGCTTAACCACCTTACTTCAGTGTGGTATGGCAGGCCATAGGTAACGTCTTTATCACTGAGAAGGCTGATGGTGATTCAGACCTCTGGCTCGGATGAAATTAACAGTTCGGACAACCACTTCCATGACGTGATCCATTTTTAACGACTTGCAACACAATGCCTCCTGGTGCAAAATACAGTGAAATGTCCAAAAACCATGTCCTCCATTTGCAGCCTGTACTTTCTCTCTGAATTTTGTCACAACACCTGCTTTTTTCCCAATCATTGATGGCGCGCCATCTGTAGCCAGGCTGACAGCACGGGCCCAGTCAACTCCGGCCCTGTCCAGCGCTCCAACGAGAGAGTTGAAAATGTAATTTGCTGTTGTGGTGTCCGTCATAGGCACCAACTCAAGGAACTCCTCGGTGACGGTCAAAGTCTCATCAACACCACGAATGAATATGGCCAGTTGAGCAACATCCGTAATGTCCGTGCTCTCATCAATTGCAACCGAAAATGCAACAAATGACTTGACTTTGTGCTTCATTTGGCTGTCCAAATCTGCCGAAAGATCTGAAATCCTATCTGCCACAGTGTTTCTCGTCAGGCTAATGTTGGCAAAAGCCTGTCGCTTCTCAGGGCACACGATTTCTGCAGCCTTCAGCATGCATGTTTTCACGAACTCACCCTCACAGTATGGCTTTGATGCTAATGCTATTTCGCTAGCAATAAGGTAGCTAGCTTTCACTGCTGCATCACTGATATCTCGGCTACGGGTAAAAACAGACTGCTGTTTCTTCAGACCCGCTAACAATTCATTTATCTTCTCTCTTCTCAGTTGTCCTTGCAAGCTGTTGTATGTTTCGCCATGATGAGTCTCATAGTGGCGCCGAATATTATATTCTTTGAGCACTGAAACCTGCTGCGAACACACCAAGCACACAGGTTTCCCATTCACCTCTGTGAATAAATAGGAAACGGTCCATTTTTCTTGGAAAACTCTACACTCTGTGTCCACTTTTCTCCTTTTTGACAAAGACATTTTGGGTAATGAGGGTGCCACAGAGTGTAATGTTGACAGCAAAAGAACACGTAGAATAGATTATAATAACGATAAGGCAAACTTGCCTTTTATGGAACCCCCCAGCTCCAGACATTTTTTACCGGCAGCTCCAGCATGAACAGTTTGCTTGCTTGACAGTGTTGTGTGCGACCCCCAGTGGACAAATTTGAAATAGCAGTTACTTTTATTGAAAAATTGCAGTTAATGTCTTCTCTGTAATTTTTTACACTTTGTCATCCCTGCTCTAAACACATTCTCACTCACTAAAACACATTTCTCATGGTAATGCACTTGTGTTGCAAAATGGTAAACACGGGCGGCAAAAGTGAAACAACTACAACACAGCTGTCATCGTTTACACACAACTCAAAATTTAACACACTTGTTTCTAATGATGTAATCAAACCAATTGGACAGAATATAAGCCAGTTCAGAGTGCACAGGTATGTTGAACAATGGATGGAAACAATCCGAGAGGAAGAGTACGTGTCAGAGGTGGTGGACGACGAGGACGAGGACGAGGACGAGGACGAGGAAGAGCAAGACCAAGACCAAGACCAAGACCCGTCATTTCAGATGAAATTCGGGCAACTGTAATAGACCATGTTGTTGTTCATGGAATGACAATGAGGGAAGCAGGACAAAGAGTACAACCCAATTTGAGCAGATTCTCTGTGGCCACCATAATCAGGACATTCAGAGAAGAGAACAGGTAATCTTTTTATTTTGGTAATTGAAAGTTTACTGTATACATTTGATTCAGTACATCACTTTGTCAATAGAAAGGGGACTGGGGAAAAAAAAAAAGAGAACCTTTCTTACCATACAACATTTTACATATAGAAGTAATGTTCATTACTATTTTTACTGTATGTATATGTTTGTAAGTGCATTTTCCCTTTTGTAGAATTGCAAGACTACCACATGAGGGTGGAAGGACTGCTTTGTTCTCCCAACAGCAAGAGGCTCTCATTGTTGATATGGTCCTTCAAATCTATGTCATCCGACTGCGTGAAATTCAGCAAAGTTGTTGAAGACAATGTAAACTTTGAAGGAATCAACAGTGTCAGCCTTTCTACCATTGCCCGTGTCTTCCAACGCAACAGGGTACGCATGAAGCAAGCATACAGAGTACCCTTTGAGCGCAACTCAGAAAGGGTCAAAGATCTACGATATCAGTATGTGCAAGTAAGTGTACACTCAGACACTTTCAGCGCTGATGCTTACAGTGCAATTCTATGCTACTAGCCTACTGTTACTGTAAACTGCACTATATTGTAGTGTATGTAAATCAGGAGTGCATACAAATACACTATTGCAGAAGTCTGTCTTTCTGTATCACTGAGAGAGCGAGAGCGCGACCAACCGACCGACCCATGAATACATTTTTGTAGATGAAGCAGGGTTCAATCTGGCGAAGAGGAGAAGGAGAGGCAGGAACATAATTGGCCAACGTGCCATTGTGGAAGTCCCTGGCCAGCGTGGTGGCAATGTCACCCTTTGTGCAGCCATAAGTAATTGTCATGCAACCCTGGGGCCATATAACACTGAACATCTTCTTACATTTCTGGGTGGTCTTCGGGATTTTTTGTTTGAGCGTGAGCAGCAGGATCATCAGCAGGCAGTGCATCCTGTCTATGTCGTGGTTTGGGACAATGTCATTAAACTTCTTGAATCTTGAATCTTGTCAGCTTTCACCGTGGTGTCCGGTTACGCGAGTGGTTCAACATCAACCAGCGATTCATAAATGTTTGCCTTCCACCATACAGTCCTTTCCTCAACCCAATAGAAGACTTTTTCTCTGCGTGGCGGTGGAAGGTCTATGACCGAAACCCATATACCAGGGAAAATCTCTTATAGGCAATGGAATTGGCCTGTGGTGACATGGATCTGGCACACCAGAGGGTTTCCTCCCCTCCCCCCCCCCCCCGTTGCCTGGCAAGGGACAACGTGGCATGTGATGTGGACGAAGTCCTCTGGCCGGATCCAGCACAAAGACGTGATGCAGAATGAATGTCATTGACTTTGATTTTGAGTATGTGCTTTTCATTTAGAGTTTTCTTTGGGCTTACTGTATTTTTATGTGCTGACATTCAAGTACTTACAGTATACAATATATTCACTGTTGTGATTACTATACTTTTTTTTTTGTGTTGCAAAATGCATTTATATACACAATAAAAAACTTTCTGTAACTACCCTGGACGCTGTGTTCTCAATCTCCTGATGTAGTGTCTAAGGAATGCTCTGTAGTGTTTCTATATTGACTGGCTGTGTGTATGATCTGAAAGCATTGTTTGATTTTGAGCACAGATTCAATGGTTTTGAGGTGATTGTTTGATTTTGCCAGAAGAGTCAGAGGTTTTGTGAATGTAGTTTGAAGATTTGGTTTTGTGTTTGAAGTTTTGAGAAAATGGGTGAAAGTTTCAAGAAATGTGTCTTAGCAATTGAGAAAAACTGTAATAGGCCTCAACTGAGTAGTGATACTGCAGTTTAGAGAATGGACCAGCATGCAGGAGTAGATTTTTTTAGATAACAAAAAATATATTAAGACCGGCTTCACAGTACCCAAACCGCCTGCCATTCTCCTGGAGAGTGAAAAACAGACGAACAGGTTTGCTGTCTTCCAAAACCTTATACCCTGTCACCTGCTGTCTGTGGCCAATCAGAGGTTCTCTGGCATTAGTGCCACTTTGACCCAGGTGGCATCAATCTCGTCTCATTTGGAGCTAAATGGTACTCAATTGTACTTTGACAAAAATAATCAAATTTACCCTCTCAAGAGGCATAATCAAAACATACACATTGTTAGTGAAGTTGATAAACAAGTAAACATTCCCTTTGGAACTAACTAACATTACAGCAGAAGAAATCTAAACACAAGTGAACAAGCATTTCTCAAACATCACAAGTTCACGGCTCATATAAATGTTGATCAGATGGCAGAGACACGAGGAGCTGTACAGTCAAACTTATAGATGCAGTGTGTCCACAAACAGGCCTGTCTTACAAGACCTGCAATGCAACTTCACTACTTCCCCTGTCATAGCAGAGATAATCTGATATTGGATACTTGTGTGCTGTTGACAAGTAACCATGTGACCTGATTTGGCTTCTCCTTTGTCAATGTAGAGAATGCAGGCAAAGTCACCCATTTAAACACCTAACCCTCACATTCCATCCTGGAATATTTCATTGGTCCCCATACACACTGCTGTGTGCCCCCCCCCCCCCGTGTCTCTGTCTCTCTCTCTTGTCTCACTCTGTCTCTCTATTCCTCTCTCCCTGTCTCTCACTCCCTCTCTCTTTCTTTTAACTCAGGCCTCTGTGCTGGACCATCGGCCGTCCTGGGACCTCTCTCTCTCCTGGCTGTCGGTGCCTCATTCCACATGTTGGATCTGGATCTCCGTCCTCCAGGAGATTCAACCTCTCCTCTTGTCTCTCTCTCCCTCTGTGTTTGTTTCATTCTCCTATCTGTGTGAATGATGTGCTTCAGTTTTGCTTCTTGTGTGTTTGTGTAGCCTGTCCTCTTTCCAGGTTCCATGGTGTAGAGGAGGTTGTGTGGCGCAGACTCCTGGAAGCTGCTTGACATCCTCCTGGATCCATCTTTTTCATATATGTTCACATTCTATATATCATTTTGTCATATGGATTGTCTATATTGTAATTTTATTATGTTGGTCTATTCTGTACACACATCTATTGCACGTCTGTCCGTCCAGGGAGAGGGATCCCTCCTCAGTTGCTCTTCCTGAGGTTTCTTCCATTTTTTCCCTGTTAAAGGTTTTTTTTGGGGAGTTTTATCCGCTGCAAGGGTCTAAGGGTGTCATATGCTGTACAGATTGTAAAGCCCCCTGAGGCAAATTTGTGATTTGTGATATTGGGCTATATAAATATAATTGACTTGACTTGACATACATAGAGCTGGGAGCATTTTAAAGGTCAGTAACCTAACATTAAGAAGTTTAGGCCTCAACTGAGTTGTGATACTGCAGTTTAGAGAATCATATATAGTTTTTGGAATGGCTGTCAATGCTTTTCAATGGACCATTTAGGGAATAAAATTCACCATTTAGAAGGGCCGTACTTTTTGACCTCTGGAAGATTTTACAGCCCATAACTCTGTAACAGAACACCCTAGAGGCATGGGGAGAACTGTTTCTGGTAATCTTCAGTCCACTCTGTCAGTTTATAGAAGTTGACAATTGAGGTTACAAACAACATCCACATCCCAATGTCAACAAACACAATAATGGTTTCAGTGTCATGGTGTAAATAATGTTCAATATTCCCCAAACATCCGGAAAACACAGATTTTACAGTTGTAATTAACATTTTGTCAATAATGCTCCATATTCATTAACATTCATCACTGTGTGAACCAACATCTAGTAAAATCATAAAAAGAAGACCTGCAATGCAACTTCACTACTTCCCCTGAAGTCATAGCAGAGATAATCTGATCATAGAGTTGTGAACATTTAGGATGTAAGACTCAAGCCATACACCTTGGGCAGCAGGAACCTGGACTGCACCTGGAGCTTCTGGAGTTCACTCTGGGCCACTTCCATGTCTTTTATCAGCGTTGCCAGGTGGTTATAACTGATGAAGTCTGCAATGCATTTTTCAGACCACTAGATGGAGCCATTGCTCCAATTACAGCCAGCCTAACCCTTTTTTTTACGTTACACATTTATTTTGGCTTAAAGCTTTGAGTAACAAAATGCAAATTAGTACAAAAAAATAAGTTACCAAAATAATCCTTAAAGATACAGAAATAAAACAAAGAAATGGCTTTTTTTGTAAAGATTTGTTATTGAAAGATGCTCGTAGAGAAAAGGCAAACAATACACATAATAAAGCTATATCAATTTAAATATATATGCATAGATTTATGTCAGATAGTGATAATATATAACATATTACTAATAAAATCACCTATTGTAGTGATAATGCATGAAAATAGTGACTCATATAATAATAACAATAATAATAAAAAGAACATTAAAGCCTAACCCTAAATAAATAAGTAAACACACTCAAACACACAATATAAATATATAAAAAAATATATACATATATACATACATATAAATGCTAGAATAAGAAATGCCTTTAAGTATAGTTTTTTTGTCAGTGTAAAAACAAAAAATGGTTTTATTAACTGACAGTGATTGGTCACATCAAACTGAAGTGCTGATTAAGTGACAAATTGAGCAATTTAACATTAAGTAGTTTAGGCCTCAACTGAGTTGTGATGCTGCAGTTTAGAGAACCATATACACCTTTTGGAATGGCTGTGAATGCTTTTCAATGGACCATTTAGGGAATATAATTCACCATTTGGAAGGGCCGTAGTTTTGGACCTCTGGAAGAGTTTACAGGCCACAAATTAAATCATATTCTTGGAAATTTGGATTCAGTCTTTGGAATTGACTAGATAATTAGATTATATTCTGTGAATTTGGGATCCAGTTTTTGGAATTAGACTAGAATTAGATCGTATTCCTGGAATTTGGGATTCAGTCTTTGGTATTAGACTAAAATTACATTGTAATGACTGCAAGTGTTGAGTCCAAATTTGTTTGTGCAACAGGTGGTTAGGAACACGTTTCAGGCCATTTTGAGTCGATTGGTACAGGTTTGTTTTTGGGATCCCATACTTGGGAGGTTAGTATAATTCAATTGTATTCTTGGAATTTGGGATTCAGTTTTTGGAATAGGGTTAGATTAGATGAGTTGCTATCACCGTGGTGCAGAGTTCAGCAAGGTGACAGCTGAGGGGAAGAAGCTATTCCTGAGCCTGCTGGTCCTGGAACGAAGAGACCTGTAGCGCCTCCCAGAGGGGAGGTGGGCAAACAGTCTGATGCTGCGCACCCTTTGTAGGGTGTCTACAAAGGGTTGTGCTGGACCGTCTCAATGGAGGGGAGTGAAGTACCGGTGATGCGTTGGGCAGTTTTCACCCTCTGCAGTGCTTTCCGGTCTGAAACAGAGCAGTTGCCGTACCAGACTGTGATGCAGTTGGTAAGGATGCTCTCGATGTGCAGTGGTAGAAGTTCACCAGAATCTGAGGAGACAGGTGGACTTTCTTCAGTCTCCTCAGGAAGAAGAGATGCTGGTGAGCCTTCTGGACCAGGGTTGAGGTGTTGAGGGTCCAAGAGAGGAACTTAAAGCTGGCGACACACTCAACCTCTGTCCCGTTGATGTGGATGGGGGTGTGTGTGCTGGCTTTGGACGTCCTGAAGTCCACAATGAGCTCCTTGGTCTGGTGCCAGGTGCTGGACCTCCTTCCTGTAGGCCGACTCATCGTTGTTGTTGATGAGGCCAACCAGCGTTGTGTCGTCTGCAAACTTGATAATGGTGTTGGAACCATGTACAGGTGTGCAGTCGTAGGTGAAGCGGGAGTAGAGGAGAGGACTCCGCACACAGCCCTGTGGGACGCCGGTGTTCAGGGTGAGGGTTGAGGAGGTGTGGTTGTCTAACCTAACATACTGAGGTCTGTTGGTTAGGAAGTCCAGTATCCAGTTGCAGAGGGAGGTGTTGATGCCAAGGTCACTGAGTTTGGTGATCAGTTTGGAGGGGATGATGGTGTTGAATGCTGAGCTGAAGTCGATGAACAGCATTCTGACATAGGTGTTGTTGTTGTCCAGGTGGGAGAGGGCAGAGTGTTGCCATGGAGATGGCGTCCTCCGTACATCTGTTCTGGTGATAGGTGAATTGGAGGGGTCCAGTGTGGGAGGTAGGGAGGTTTTGAGGTGACCAGGACCAGCCTCTCGAAGCACTTCATGATGGTGAGGTGAGTGCAACAGGGCGAAAGTCATTAAGGCTCGCTGTGGTGGAGTGTTTGGTTAGAGTTAGGGTTAGACTGTTCAGAGTGAACAGTCTTGAAACAAAAAGGCAGATAACTACTAATTCGCAGAATCTGGAGAGATGCTGAGCCTCGCGTTGTACACGTGCCACCATCTTGGTCATATGTATGAAGGACCGTGTTCTTGGAATTTGGGATTCAAATTTTGGAATTAGGATTATGCAATAATATATCATCTCTGGAATACAGATATCATACTGGAATCAGTTTCTGATTGGTTACTTATGTTTTGACACATCCATTCCAATCGGAGAATCTAAATCTCTATAGATTCCAATAAAAGAGTCAGTTTTAGCATCCCCTGGTGGTCAGTTTTCATTCCAAAAGTGCGATTCCAAACTGCGTATTCCGACCCATTTCCCAATTTGCCATGGGATACAAATCGTGGAATTATACCAAATTGGGTATTCTGGCCCATTCAAGCTTTCAACCAGTTTACTGGGGATGAGGTTTCCTTTTTTAATCCTAACCCTAACCCTTTTTAGCCATCATAAACATATTTTTCGAACGAAAGCCTAACCCTAAGTACAATAATCTTAGTTTATTTGAATTGAATATCCCAGAGGACCAAGATTGGCCATAGGTCTGTACTGGATTCTTAAAATAGGAAGAGAAACAACTAAAATGACAGGTGAATTGGACATGGGACACAGGCTGAGAACTGATCTTTCTCAGCTGGCCGCCTCAGAGGAGGGTGTATAGTGTTCGAAGGCTGAAACGCCCAATGAATCTTTGGTACACTACTGATGATGTGTTCTGAAATTTAGCTCCAAATTTGAAGCAAAACATTACAAATAACTGTAATGAAAAGAAAAACAAAATATGACTATATTTGTTTTGCTAGGGAGACTAACACAACTATCTATAATAAAGTCAGGAGATTCAAGATTCAAGATTCAAGAAGTTTAATTGTCACATACACACACGAGGTGTGTAGTGAAATGCAAAGTGGCAATGCTTAGCAGAAATGTGCAAAATCAGGTTCACACATTTACAATAACCAAAAAAG